>CM038723.1:4773053-4803053 GCA_021613375.1 Megaleporinus macrocephalus
AAATAATATTTTTTAAACTTTTATTTAGAACTCTACACTTTTTCTGCACAACTAACTGAAAAAGAAATAAAACAAGGAACGTAATTTTTTGTGGGATTATATTTTGGTGGTCTGCCAAAGTTTACTTTGGTACGTTTTCAAACAAAACAATTTTATTTTTGATTTTTTTAAAAGGACTTTTATCAAGAAATTATACACCTATTTTGCATATCAGGCTAAAAAAGAAAAAAAAAATTGTGGGATTATATTTTTGTGGTGTGACCACAAAACTAAAAATAAATGCACAAATGATTTTTGAGAGACTTTTATGAAGAATTGTAGACTTTTTACTACAATACTGACTAAACAAGAAAAAACAAGGGAGGTATTTTTTTGAGGGATTTTATTTTGGTGGTCTGCCAAAGCCCACTTTGGTACATGTTTCCAAGAAAAACTAAAAACTTTTAATTTTAATGTTTTTTTTAAAGGACTTTTATCAAGAAATTCTACAACAGAAGAACAAATAGAGAACTGTGTTTTTTTGTGATCTGCCCTAAGTCCTGTTTGTCAACAAAACCTTTACATTTTTTTAAAATTAGTTTTTAAAGGACTTTTATCAAGAACTCTACACTTTTTCTACACAACTATCTGAACAAGAGCGAAACAAGGGAAGTACATTTTTGTTGGATTATATTTTGGTTGTCTCCCAAAGCTCACTTTGGAACGTTTTTCCAAACAAAACGTTTTATTCATCATTTTTGATACTTTTTTTTGAGACTTTTATTAAGAATTCTACACATATTTTAAACACTGAAAGAAAAAAGAAGGGAAGTAAAGTACAGGACTATATATTTAAAATGACTTCTATCAATAACTCGACACGCCACAAAAAAAAGGAAATACAATTTTGTTGGTATATACTTGAGTGCTCTGTCTGAACACCAACTCACCACAAACCAAACTTTTAAAGTGATTAAAGGACTTTTATCTGGAACTTTTCTACATGACTGACCAAAAAAGAAAAACAACAAGGAAAGTAAACTGCTGGATTATTTTTTGCGAAGCTTCCTTAACTTGGTACATACGTTTTCATACTTGAGAGGACTTTTATTCTGCATAACTGAGCAAAAAAGAAAAAAACAAAGTTGGACTATTATTGGATTATATTTTTGGAACATTCCTGAATTTTTGTTTCTTCATTTTGAATGTTTTCAAAAGGAATTTTGTCAAAAGCTACACTGATTCTTTAAACCAGACATGCTGAACCGGTTTTGGCACATATTCGATTACAAATCCTTTTAATTTTTGATTTTTTTAAAGGACTTTTATCAAGAGTTCTTCATTTATTCTGCCTATCAGAGTGAAAAGGGAAAATTAAATAGATAAATATTCATTTTTCTGCTTAATGTTTTATATTTTTAAAGGATTTTAATTAAGAATGACCCTACAAACTTGAGATGCTGCAAAAAAAGTAAAAGAAGAGAAAATTTTTATTCAAAACTGGGTTTTTTTAAGACTTCTACCAAGAATTTGACCTAAATGACTAAAAAAAGGAAAACCAAGAGAAGTAAATTGCTGCCAGACTGTACTTGAGGGGTCTGCCAAGACCCTTTATGGTATGCACTTGATCACAAAACCTTTTCTTCAGTCATTTATCAAGAACTTCTACATGCTTGACTGAGAAATAACAACAAGAGAAGTAAACAGTTGCTGGACTATAAACTTTCATCAAGAATTCTAAATACTCAACATGAACACTCGGCGAATGAAAGCCCCCCTAAGAGAGTAACTTCCATCCAGGCCACGAAGAGTCAGCAAGAAGGAATCCACACAGGAGCCTGTCAAAGGGGGAACATTCCACATCTGTTTTTTGGATCATGGCTGTCGAGTGCATAGTGAGGTCTGGGGTTCTGTTCTGCCTCGTGACTCTAGTATTTTCTTCCTCTGCGCCTCCCAATACCTCCAGCAAATACGCTCCGATCGGCGAGTCCGTGGGACGAGGCAGCCTTCAGCAGGAGCTGCACATGCCGTCACAAGTTCACCCAAACCTCTACTTCGACTTGACGGAGGTGCAGCGTCTGAAAAAGAAGGCCGTCGGTACGCACGGCCACATTTTCAGGATTATCCGGAACGCCGTGTCCACCATGCTGGAGAACCCCACCCTCTACCTGCCCCCAATGAGCCACGAGGACTTCAGAAAGAAATGGAACGAGATATACGGCAACAACCTGCCACCTCTCGCCCTCTACTGCCTCCTTCGACCCGAGGACACCGCCGCTTCCCAGTTTCTCATCAAATACATGGACCGCATGTCGGAATATCCAGACTGGATGGTGACCAGCGCCCCTCACGACGAAGTTCCCATGGCCCACTCCCTCACGGGCTTCGCCACCGCGTATGACTTCATATATACCTATTTGGACACCCAGCGAAGGGTCCGCTATCTCAAGAAGATCCGGGCTGTCACGGAGGAGCTCTGCGAGCTGTCCAAGCACAGAGGCTGGGGCAGGCAGTTCCTGCAGAACCACCAGACCACGAACATACTCGCCATCCTTACTGGAGCTCTCGTGACTGGTGAGCATAAAGACCCCGAAAGCATGATCTGGAAACAAATTGCAGTGAACTACATGGAAAAGACCATGTTCCTCCTCAACCACATCGTGGATGGATCCCTGGACGAAGGGGTGGCGTATGGGAGCTACACAGCCAAATCCATCACCCAGTACGTTTTCCTAGCCTTGCGTCATTTTGACATTGACAACAAGAAGAACAACTGGCTGAGAGCTCACTTTATGTTCTACTACGCCACCGTGCTCCCCGGCTTTCAAAGAACGGTGGGCATCGCTGACTCCAACTACAACTGGTTCTATGGACCTGAGAGTCAGCTGGTGTTCCTGGACGCGTTCGTCCTCAGAAACGGCTCCGGAAACTGGCTGGCGCACCAGATCAGACAGCATCGGCCTAAAGATGGACCCATGATGGCATCTGTGGCCCAGGGCTGGGCTACCTTGCATACTGAGTTTGTCTGGTACGATGCAGAGCTCCCCCCCAAGCCACCGCCTGATTTTGGGAAGGCAGGCATGCATGTTTTTTCAAACTGGGGAGTGGTGACCTATGGAGCAGGGTTACCCTATGGCCAGGACAACACCTTTGTGTCTTTTAAGTCGGGGAAATTAGGTGGACGGGCCGTGTATGACATAGTCCATGCCAAGCCTTATTCGTGGGTGGAAGGGTGGAACAACTTCAACCCAGGCCACGAGCACCCCGACCAGAACTCTTTCACCTTTGCTCCAAATGGACAAGTCTTTGTCGCAGAGGCTCTTTATGGGCCAAAATACAGCTACCTTAACAACGTGTTGGTGTTCGCCCCCTCCCCCACCAGCCACTGCAATAAACCATGGGAGGGGCAGCTTGGGGAGTGTTCCAAATGGCTTCGATGGGGAGAGAAGGAGGAAGGGGACAGTTCCGGCGAGGTCATCACAGCATCTTCGCACGAAGACACTCTGTTCATTAGTGGCGAAGCTGTGTCGGCCTACTCGTCCGCTATGAAGCTCAAGAGCGTGTACCGGGCGCTGGTCCTGCTCAACTCTCAGACTTTGATGGTGTTGGATCACGTGGAGAAGCAGGAGAAGTCTCCGCTCACGTCATTCAGTGCCTTCTTCCACAACCTGGACATCGATCTCAAATACGTGCCTCACGTTTCTTTAAACAGGTACAGCGGAGCTCTGATGGACGTGTGGGATGCCCATTACAAGATGTTCTGGTTCGACAGTCAGGGAGACAGTCCGGCCCCCAGGATACAAGAAGTGGAACAGGTCGCCGAGTTCAAGAAGAGATGGACGCAGTTCATAAACGTGACCTTTTCCATGGACAGCTCGGTCAGCAGGGTGGTTTACCTAATGCATGGCCCTTTCGTGAAAGTTTCCGACTGCAGGTTAATAGACAACGGCAAAAATGGAGTCAGGGTATCGGTTACTCTGAACGACACCGAGACTACAGTCTCGATTGCCACAAATTACCGAGATGTAGGTGCCAGGCATGGCTACTTGGGATTTGCCGGATTTGCCAAAGCAGAAAGCAAAAACAGGATCATTCATTTCGGCCAAGGAATCCAAACTTTAGCCAGCCAGGAAAAACGAGACTCTACCTTCGACTTCGGATTCGTGGTGAGCGTGGTCGCGGCGTGGATCCTGTGCTTTGCCGTCGTGTTTTTGAGCATCAAAAGAAAGTTCAACGTTTCCTTCAGCAAGCTGATCCGATTCATCCTCGTCTCGGTGCTGTTCTTCTGGGTGTTGGAACTTCTGGTGATGTCACGGAGTTGCACGGAGATCTTGTGTGGCATCACGTGGCAGGATCTCACCGCTTCCGACGAGGTGGTCACAAGAACCACGACCCCCGATCACGCCCCAGACGCGCTCCCGTTCGTAGTCATGACGTCCCTCCCAGGCTCGGGGGCGGAGATCCTCCAGCATCTTTTCGACAACAGCTCAGACTTTGTGTATCTCAGAATCCCGTCCACCTACCTCCGCGTACCCGAGACCATCTTTGTGCCGGACACTCTGGTGGACGCTTGCGAGTGGTCCAGGGCGGATGCGCAGAGTGGGAAGTTCCTAGCTATTCAAGGCTGGTTCCACTCCATGATGCACAACATTAAGCTGCACCTACAGAACATTCAGCTCTACAAAAGCAACCTTGAGGCAGGGAGTAAAGCCAGCAGCGCTCAGGGAGCCAGCAAGAAAAGTAGGAAGCTCTTGATGGAGACAAGGACGACCATGAGGAAAAAACCTATAGACAGGGATGCGGAGCATATTAAGGCGCTTCGGCAGCACCTGGTGACCTACCCGAACGCCTGTCCTGTCCTGAACCTTCGGAGTGGGAGCTGGTCCTTAAAACTGCCCTTTATTCACGAGGTAATTGGCCGTTCTTTACGCTCGGTACAGGTAGTGCGAGACCCCCGGGCCTGGATCTATCTGATGCTGTACAACAGCAATCCGAGCCTTTACAGTCGCTTTAATATCAAAAAGCACTTGCTTAACATCAAGAACCAGAGCAAAATGGAGACAGGACAGGGGTGCACAAGGTTCGACCCAGCGTTTCAGTCTCTGCAAAGACTAAGCAGTCAGCCAGACGCTAACCCAGTGCTGCTGCTTGCTCATCTCTGGCTGGCCTACACCTCCGCCAGCCTCAGAGCGAGCTCGGACCTGCCCCCTCACACCTATCTCAGGGTGAAGTTTGAGGATATCGTGCTCTTCCCTGAGGAGACCGCAGGGAGGATACACCAGTTTCTTGGGATACCCATTGCACCAGTCGCTATGAACCAGCTCACGTTTGCGGCGTCCACAAATCTGTATCATCTGGCGTACGAAGGGGACATATCGCCCGAAAAAATCAACACGTGGAGAGAAAACATGGCCTCTGATGAGGTCAGGCTAATAGAGGACATATGCTGGCCTGGCATGGAGACACTTGGGTACAAAAGACATGCAGGCAAGGACCATTCTTGATAATGCAGGTACTTTCAGAGTTGGCCTGATTGGAATAAAATGAATTGTCAATGAATACCAATGAAGTGTCTTTGAGCCTATTGACTTTAAAATCAGATCCAAATCCTTCACCACTGTGTTTGTGTTTGCTACTGTATGGAATGACAGGTTTCAATAACATCATGGTTCTAATTTAACCCTCTCATGCATGAATTATAATAAACTTAGTTAGGATGTGTTGTTATACATCCTTAAGGTTTGAAAAAAAAATATATTCTATCTTTATCTGATAAAGAAATATTTATCTGTCCACTCAAGTGTACTTTATGCATTACAGTACTTTATGTAATAACTTTGTAGTTATATAGATTTATTTGTAATTTAGTTATAAAGTTGTAATATGGTATTTTGTTGGAATGGTGGTTTCTCTGAACTGAGAAGGATAGTGTGACACAAGTCTCTGAACTGTAGAACCTCATAGAATCTTGACTGTAACTGGTATTTATCATACTGTATTCTTGTCAAGTCTCTGAACTGAGCACATTCTCTCATAGTATCTTATAGCATGTATCATATTTCCTGTCAAATCATGCTTGTTCATTTCTGAGACTATTTTCTATGATAGTTGCCAAAGCAAAGGCAGATGTATGTCTCTTTATTTGAGCTCTACAAAATATAATGATTTATAAAAAACTCAAATTACATTATAAAAACATAAAGAAGTTGATTTACAGCCAAAACATTAGAGGATATAAATTATTTTCAAGAACAACATTGGTAGTAATTGAAATTGCATTAAAGTTGAAACATAGCTAGTGATGCATGATGTACGATTGAGTGGACAGATTATTAATCTGCATTTCTTCCAAATGTAAAATCAAAATTTCGAACATTTTTTACATAATATGTCACCTTAGATGTTACTTCATATAATTAGATTTTTTAACCTGCAGTAGTATCTTTTTATAGAAGGTAGTGCCCAAAATTGAAAGCATATATAGAGAAAAGACACTGTACACTAGCTAGTGACCTCTATGCATGAAAGGGTTAAGATAGGTTTAAGTTTAAAGCAATGCAATTTGGTGCACACCATTCCAAATGAATTTATCACAAGTTAATTTAAATATATTAGGTAACCTTTTATACATACTTTGCAAATAAAAGGTACATACTGTATATATATATATATATATATATATATATATATATATATATATATATATATATATATATATATACACAGTATATACACACACACACTGATCAGCCATAACATTAAAACCACCTCCTTGTATCTACACACACTGTCCACTGTATCAGCTCCACTGACTATACAGGAGCTCCACTTACAGACTGTAGTTCATCTGATTCTCTGTATACTTTATTACTCTGTTCTTTAATGATCAGGACCTCCACAGGACCACCACAGAGCAGATACTATTAGGGAGGGGGGTCATTCTCAGCACTGCAGTGACACTGATATGGTGGTGGTGTGTTAGTGTGTGTTGTGCTGGAGAGAGTACATTGCTGCACAGTTTCTAGTCTTTCATTAGTGGTCACAGGACACTGTTGTCTTGATGTTGCTGGACGATTGTCAGTCCAGCAGTGACACTGATCCACTCACACCAGCACGTCACTGTCACTGCAGTGCTGAGAATGACCCACCACCCTACTAGTATCTGCTCTGTGGTGGTCCTGTGGGGGTCCTGATCATTAAAGAACAGAGTAATAAAGTATACAGAGAATCAGATGAACTACAGTCTGTAAGTGGAGCTCCTGTATGGTCAGTGGAGCTGATACAGTGGATTTTAGGGCCAGTCGGAAGCGAGTTGGTTGTTCACAGTGGTGCTAATAGGAACCGGACGTCTGAAGAGTAGAATGTCTTCTAAAGGTCCCCCACTATTATAAGTTACACACCTGAGACATGAGTGTGTTTGTGCACACGGAAAACATCAGAAAATCAGATTTTGTCAGTAATCCATCCGTGTTTACATAGACTTTGGTCAAAAAAAAGAAAACATTGTATGAATGTGTTCAGTTCCTTCAGCAGTAATCTTGATTTAGCTTAATGAAGTACTGAGCAGTCAAAGCAGGTATTAGATGAGAACTGATAATAATACTGGGTTGTTTAGGAGAAGCTTGGAAAGAGTTAAATAAACACACTGACGTATGGAAAAGCTCTACTTACTCTATTAATACTGTTTGATATTTTAATAATAAGGTGCTTTATGAGTAAATAAAAACTTCCTGTCTAGAAAAAATAGCTTATTAAAGATAAAAGTCCTCCCAAGTGACTAAACCTCTTTGCCCAGTCCTGTAGTGTCTTGTAGTTTCATCTTGTGGTTGCTGGTTTCTGGTACTGCGGTCTGTATTTGTACATGCACAGACTGAGAGAACTGAAAGAAATCAGAGAAAAGGGAAACACGCACTGACAAATCTAATTACTGAGCAACAACCCAGCTCTCTATCAGATTTCTGGACCATAATCCGATCTACAAACTTGCAGTCTGCTGTGCATATGCCCATTTGAGTAATTATTAATAAATAATAATATGACAGCAAAAATATTAATATAATAGAATTAATAACAGACACACTAGGAGGCAGTGAAACACTCACATATACACGCACACTAGGGGGCAGTGAAACACTCACACATACACACACTAGTGAACAGACACATTAGGGGGCAGTGAAACACACATACATACACACACACACACACACTAGTGAACATACACACTAGGGGGCAGTAAAACACTCACATGTACACACACACTAGTGAACAGACCCACTAGGGGGCAGTGAAACACTCAAATATACACAAACATTAGTAAACACGCACACTAGGGGGCAGTGAAACAATCACGGATACACACACTAGTGAACAGACACACTAGGGGGCAGTGAAACACTCAAATATACACAAACATTAGTAAACACGCACACTAGGAGGCAGTGAAACAATCACAGATACACACACTAGTGAACAGACACACTAGGGGGCAGTGAAACACACATACATACACACACTAGTGAACAGACACATTAGGGGGCAGTGAAACACACATACATACATACACACTAGGGGGCAGTTAAACACTCACATGTACACACACACTAGTGAACAGACCCACTAGGGGGCAGTGAAACACTCAAATATACACAAACATTAGTAAACACGCACACTAGGGGGCAGTGAAACAATCACAGATACACACACTAGTGAACACACACATATACACACACTAGTGAACAGACACACTAGGGGGCAGTGAAACAATCACAGATACACACACTAGTGAACACACACATATACACACACTAGTGAACAGACACACTAGGGGGCAGTGAAACACTCACAGATATACACACACACACACACACACACAAGTGAACACACACACTAGGGGCAGTGAAACAATCACAGATACACACACTAGTGAACACACCCATATACACACACTAGTGAACATTCAGACTAGGGGCAATAAAACACTCACATATACACACACACTAGTGAACAAACACACTAGGGGGCAGTAAAACACCCACATATACACACACACTAGTGGGCAGTGAGCACACTTGCCCGGAGTGGTGGGCAGTCTTACCACAGTGCCCGGGGAGCAGTGAGGGGTAAGGTGCCTTGCTCATGAGCACTTCATTCATGTCCTGTCGGTTCATGAGATCAAACCAACCACCTTCTGTTCACATGGCTGGTTCCCCAACCTCCAGCCCACAACCGCCCCCCTAAGGTGGGATAGGAACCCGGGTCGTCTGACAGCGAGGCAAACGTGCTGGCGCTAAGCCAACGAGCCGAAGGGGGCTATTTGACAAGTTTGACTACAATTATCTGTTTCACAGATGAGATTTTGAAAAATTGGTGGACTTTCCCTGTAAGAGGCACCAGAGTTAATTATTAAAATACGCATTCTTTTAATGTTAGTCATCAGGAAGGACTGGTCCTGGTGTCCTGTGGTCTTCTGAACTCACACCAGTGTTCTCTTAGCATGCTGGTGCGGCCGCTGGTCACTGCTGAGGAATGACACTTCTGCTTCAGCGCGAGCGTTCGCCGGGCAAATGAGGACAAGATCCTTTCTTTGCCAAAAAAAAAAGAGGAAGAACTACGTGGGAGCATTCCTGACCCGAGGAGCCGCTCCTGCTCCAGCTGCTGCTGCTGCTGCTGCTCTGTTTGCCGAGAAGCTGAGATGTTATGAGAAGCGTCTGCTGCTGCTGAAGCTCCTTCAGATGAAGACCTACACAAGACTGCTAACACTAGGCCTGACCTTCAGGATGCAGGGAGACAGGCTGAGAGGGACGCTGTGAGAACAGCTGAGCTCATAACATATGCAAGCGCTGCCCGCGAGCTCTGCGTGGTTTCCTAGAATGTGGAGTTTACTTGCACTTACACGCCCACAAGTGGAGCTGCTATGTTCCTGAGTGACGGCTGAGGGGAGGCGCGGGTTCCACCAGGCCGAGCCCACTTGCCTCGACTGCTTGTGGTGTTACTTTACAAGCCGTGAAGATCTGCATATAATTAAATGGTTGAGATGTAAACACAGACCTTCAGAGTGGAAGTGAATGGAACCAGAAAACCTCTATAAAGAATAACAGCAGCCTGTACTGTGAACTACACTCACTGTCCACTGTATCAGCTCCACTGACCATACAGGAGCTCCACCTACAGACTGTAGTTCATCTGATTCTCTGTATACTTTATTACTCTGTTTATTAATGATCAGTTCTTCTAATGTTCTTTAGTGTGTGTTGTGCTGGTGTGAGTGGATCAGACACAGCAGTGCTGCTACTGCTGGAGTGTTTAAACACTGTGTCCACTCACTGTCCACTCTTTTAGACACGCCTACTACTTGCTGGTCCACCTTGTAGATGTAAAGTCAGAGACAGTAGCTCATCTGCTGCTGCACAGTTTGTGTTCCTCTAGTTCTTCATCAGTGGACACAGGACGCCGCCCACAGGACACTGCTGTCCGGATACTGTTGGTTGGTGGGTGATTCTCAGTCCAGTCCTCACTGAGGAGGTGTTTAAACACTCCAGCAGCAGCACTGCTGTGTCTGATCCACTTACACCACTATGAGAATGACCCACCTCCCTAATAGTATCTGCTCTGTGGTGGTCCTGTGGGGGTCCTGATCATTAAAGAACAGAGTAATAAAGTATACAGAGAATCAGATGAACTACAGTCTGTAGGTGGAGCTCCTGTATGGTCAGTGGAGCTGATACAGTGTAAGAAAATATTGAAATATTGATTATGGGGATATTTTTTTTAGTGATACAGATACAGATTTCTGGCAGACAGTGAATCAGTGTGTGCTGTGTTTAAACCTCTGACCACAAGATGGCAGTGTTGTAATCAGTTTTCAGCTCCACTCCAACATTAACAAGCAGCACAAGGGCGCAGTGCTATTGTAAGCATCAGTAAACCTGTTCATACAGTGGTGTGTTTCAATAGTAGGATTTTAAAAATCACAATATATCACTTTGCTGGCAGTATCGCGATATATCACGATATTGAATCGTGAGCGCTGTATCGCCAGGTTCTTGCCAACACACAGCCTATTACCAAATCCCATTAGCCTCAAACCTCCAGTGCAAGACTAAACAAGCCGAGATCAGACACGTAACCGGTTGCTGGCTGTTTATATATTGTTTTGTTTGTAACAGAGCTGGTTGTGAGGACAGTGACTAAGACTAGTCCTGGCCTAAACTGCATGGTGCTGTTCTGTTACACATGCTTCTGGTGTAGACTTAAGCTTGATTAGGGCCCTCAAAGGGACAAAAACCTTCCCTGAACAAGTTTTCTGGCTTGCCTTCAGGCCCAGAGTGACATAGCTAAAGGAGAAGTCCTCCAATGTTTTAAAATTCCTGCAAGCTTCATGCTTGCTTCATGTTTAAGACACCATTCCCAGTGGTTTAGTGTAAATGGCGCCACTGTGGGAAAAAAAATATACCCTAAATTGTGATGTCGCAGGCTGCAGCAAGGCTTTATGGTGGTACAGCGTGTGAGCTGGTGAGAAGATCCTCCAGTTGCCCCTCGTTCCATACAGCACAGGAATTTCCGTCAGCACAGACTTGTCGGCACTGGCTGGGAAGCTTCCTGGGCTCGGGAATTTCTTGTAAGTGTGATTTGTCATTGTGTCAATGAGCCAGGCTCTGCTGTTACATAATCGAACAGAGAGAGAGAGAGAGAGAGAGAGAGAGAGAGAGAGAGAATTGGCCAGACGTAGAGATGTTGTCATTTCTGGCATGTCAGTGTTTTCACTGGGTGTTTCTCAGAACAGTGGGAGGAACGTACACCACCACAAGCCCCTGAACCCAGAAACAGGCACCCTGGCATCTTCTCCACACCCCTTCCCAACACAACCCTTCACGTCTGTCATGTTAACAACGCTCGACCAGCTCTGGACTTGGATAACCTAGTCTAGTCTTGGCCTTAACTAGATTACCAGTGGTGTTTTATCCTGTAGGTCCAGGGTTGGGCTTCATCTGGGCCTTTTCTGGAAGCTGTAGACCCAGAACGAGCTTTTCTGGAAAGCTAGCCCCACACTAAAGTAGTTAAAGTGCTCCTGCTAGGATGTGTCCCAGCAATTCTGGGATGTAAACACAGTCAATCAGAGCGGTTTGATGTGAAATGCTTCGCTGAAGGGAAAGCTGCCCACTCAGAGTTCTCCACAGTAATAGGAACCAGGGGTCGCCATGCCTACAACACAAACACAGTGCAGTAAACTGCCACATGGACGTATCTGAAGTCCATTTGTGGTCAGAAACAGTGCAGGGTGAAGTTCTCACCATATCTGAGAGCTAAATGGAATACCTCTTAGCCCAGCCCCCACCGAGAGGTCTAATTTGTGGTAATATGAAATGTTTCAAGCAACAGCAGTCATTGTGTAGAAGAAAGATAATATTGATTACACATTTATAGAATTGTGAAATAATAGAAGAAGAGGAAAAACCAAACACAGCTAAAGACATAAAAGAAAAAAAAGAAGGGTAGTGTTTATACCTTCAAGGAATGAAAAACAGATACGTCCAAAATTCGAAAACTGTCTTTACTTTCTCTATAAGGTTCTCCACACGGAGTGTGTTTATGGGAATGTTGGACCGTTCTTCCAGAAGACCATTAGTGAGGTCAGACACTGATGTTGGATGAGAAGGTCTGGCTCACAGTCTCCGCTCTAATTCATCCCAAAGATGTTCTATCAGGTGGAGGTCAGGACTCTGTGCAGGCCAGTCAAGTTCTTCCACACCAAACTCCTCCTCCATGTCTTTATGGAGCTGCTCAGTGCACTGGTGGGCAGTCATGTTGGAACAGGAAGGGGTCGTCCCCAAACTGTCCCCACAAAGTTGGAAGCATGAAATTGTCCAGAGTGTCTTGGTCTGCTGAAGCATTAAGAGTTCCTTTCACTGGAACTAAGGGTCCAAGCCCACCTCCTGATAAACAAAACCACACCATAATCCCCCCTCCACCAAACAATGCAGTCAGACAAGTACCGTTCACCAGGCAACCTCCAAACCCAGACTCGTCCAACAGATTGCGAGACTGAGAAGCGTGATTGGTCACTCCAGAGAACCTGTCTCCACTGCTCTAGAGTCCAGACGCTCTGCATTGCACTTGGTGATGTAAGGCTTGGACGCAGCTGCTCGGCCATGGAGACCCATTCCATGAAGCTCTCTACGCTCTGTTCTTGAGCTGATCTGAAGACCACATGAAGTTTGGAGGTCTGTAGTGATTGACTTTGTAGAAAGTTGGTGACCTCTGTGCTCTATGCTCCTCAGCATCCACTGACCCGCTCTGTCATTGTACGTGTTCTACCACTTGGTGGCTGAGCTGCTGTCGTTCTCAGTCACTTCCACTTTGTTCTAACACCACTGACAGTCCACTGTGGAATATTTAGTAGTGAGGAAACTTCACCACTGGACTCGTTGCACAGGTGGCGTCCTATCACGGTACCACGCTGGAGTTCACTGAGCTCCTGATTCTTCCCCCCATTCTTTCACTAATGTGTGTAGAAGCAGTCCCTTCAATACGTTCTGCTGCTTTGTGAACACCGACAGCCTGAAATCCACATCCGTCACTTTTGACGAATGGCAGGTTGATGGCAGCCGGACCGCGTGAGGTCCACAATAGCTGGGAGGGGCGAAGAGATGCAAACTTTCAGCTCTTTAATCACCGGCTGATCAATATCTCAGGATGTTTCATCGATAACGTAACATATGAAGAGCTTATGTGCGCTGGACCTGAGAGAAACACCAGCAGCCGCTAGCAGCTGCAGAAGCTTCAGCAGGGTGAACAGATCTCGTCCAGAAAAGCTTCTGTGCATCGTTAAACTTGTTGTTCAGGTTATTCCCTCCGTGCTAATGAGCTGAAGCTGTTTCTCTGGGGATGCAGTTTGAAGATGCACAGAAAACTGAGACTGCTGTGGACAAAAGGACCAGAAGAGGGCGCCCTAACCTAACAGGTGAAAACATATCTAGTGAAGTCTTACATAGAACATCTTCTAGAGCAGTCAGACCAGTAAAGTATGTATGGTCAGTGGCTAAAGACCTCCGAGATCAACAGCAGCAGCCTGAAGGAGGAATGTAGTGACGTTAGATTGACTATAATATTCTGTATTTGATTAAAATTATGATTATAGAACACTCACCTGTGATGCTATGAGATTTCAAGCTGTGAGTTTTTCTGATTTGGGGGCTACAATTGAGCTCAGGAGTGAGTGAGGTCTATAATTTGGGCTGCAGTTCACTGCTATGCCATAGAAACAGCACAAAAGGGGAACTCCACCGATTTTTCAAAATTTCACAATAACTCTTGAATGATTTGATGTGAAATGCTGACCTACTGTTCATCAGTGGTAGTGATATGACCCAGGGCTCACTATGTCTTTTAGATATATGTGGGCATTATATTTACTACACAAACAGCAAACTGGAAACTGGATGTTCCATTGTTTTCAATGGAAAATTAAAATTGCAGCACATCATCAAGAGTTTGAGCAGTCAGACCAGCAAAGTTTGTATGGTCAGTGGCTAAAGACCTCAGACCTGAGGTCTATAATTTGGGCTGCAGTTCACTGCTATGCCATAGAAACAGCTTAAAGGGAAACTCCACCGATTTTTCAAAATTTCTCAATAACTCTTGAGTGGTTTCTCTGGCATAGCAGTTAACTGCAGCCACAAAAACAGCTTAAAGGGGAACTCCACTGATTTGTACAAATTTCCCAATAACTCTGAGTGGTTTGATGTGAAATGCTGACCTACCGATCACCAGTGGTAGTGATATGACCCAGGGCTCACTATGTCTACAACACATAGGTGGGCATTATCTATACTACACAATCACTCTTCCAAACTGTATAGATGTAATGTTCTTTTAAAATTAGTATTCAACTTGGGGCACATGTCTATTTAGGACAAAATCTGAACACAGACCTGCTCCTATCAGCACCACAGTGATTAATTCTGACTCTAAACTTCTCTGTAACAGAGCATTTCATACCAAAACACTGTGTTTACACGTCTGTGTCTAGATGGATGGCAGCAAACTGGAAACTGGACGTTCCATTGTTTTCAATGGAAAATTGAAATTGCGGTACATCCTCAAGTGGTTGAGTAGACAGACCAGTAAAGTTTGTATGGTCAGTGGCTAAAGACCTCCGAGATCAACAGCAGCAGCCTGAAGGAGTAATGTAGTGACGTTCTATTAACTGTATTATTCTGTGTTTGATTAAAATTATGATTATAGAACACTCACCTGTGATGCTATGAGATTTCAAGCTGTGAGTTTTTCTGATTTGGGGGCTAGAATTGAGCTCAGGTTTGAGTGAGGTCTATAATTTGGGCTGCAGTTCACTGCTATGCCATAGAAACAGCTTAAAGGGGAACTCCACTTAATTTTTCTAAATTTCTCAATAACTCAGAGTAAGTTTGGATGTGAAATGCTGTGTTGTAGAGAAACCTACCGATCACCAGTGATGGTGATATGAACCAAGGCTATAACACATATGTGGGCATTATATTTACTACACAAACACTCTTCCTAACTGTTTAGATGTGATGTTATTTTAATATTAGTGGTAAATTAGGGATGTTTACATTGTTTTCAATGGAAAATTGAAATTGCAGCACATCATCAAGAGGTTGAGCAGACAGACCAATAAAGTTTGTATGGTCAGTGACTAAAGACCTCCGAGATCAACAGCAGCAGCCTGAAGGAGTAATGTAGTGACGTTAGATTGACTATAATATTCTGTGTTTGATTAAAGTGATGATTATAGAACACTCACCTGTGATGCTATGAGATTTGGGGGCTACAGTTGAACTCAGGATTAAGTGAGGTCTATAATTTGGGCTGCAGTTCACTGCTATGCCATAAAAATAGCTTAAAGGGAAACTCCACTGATTTTTCAAAATTTCTCAACAGCTCAGTCAATGATATGTACACAGTGATTCTAGGTGTCCTGGAGTCACGTACCAATATGACATACCATTTTTGATAATAGAGCCCACCCTAAATATTACACACTGCTCCTTTAATGACCTATGTGGGATTTTTAAATAATCAGCTTAATTGTTGCTTTAAATGTATTAGTTGATGGAATATATGCTTAAAGGTGACTGCAGTTCTGCTCTAATGCTTAACCCAGAAATAAACAAGCCACTTCTTTCTTTCACTCCATCTCAGAATATTAATCCACGATTCAAATGCATCGTTTTTTTAATGATTCTAAGTTCATCATTAAGCTTTATTAGCCAATTAGAGCGCTCGGGTACTATAGATGATCAATGATGAGCCCGTTTTATGTCTTATTATTTGTGCATCGGTTCCGTGCATCATGTGCACAGCCGAGTCATCTGTGCTGCATTAACACCTTTTTGAGAGCACAATAGGTAGAAGCATATGTTTCGCATCAGTTTAGCACCTCAGGTGCTAATTTAACAGTGAATTTGGGTGATACTGAGGAAGTCTCACGGAGAGTTGTTTCACACTGTACTATAACAAAAAAGCACCCGTCTTTAACGGGCTCTTTAAAGGGGCATTCCTTCCATTTTTAAACATTTCGGCAGGATTAAAGGACCCATATGCTACACCTTGCTTGTATTCACTTCGTCTCCCACAGTCAGGTCCACTTATAAGATTGGTAAAGGCAGCATCTAGTCTAAGAGTCGGATGATACAGTGCTAGGAAGATCATTTTTGTACCTGTTTTAAAGTAAATACATAACTAAATAAATACATTTCTACATTATCCACAACATTTATGTAACTTTTAACATCTTGGTGGTCTCCTTGTATAGCTGGGCTGTACAATATTGGCTGGATTTCCAGTTTGGACACTCGAGCACGACTAAAAGGTTTGTTGTTTCTCCGTGGAAGATGTTTGTAACTGTGTGTCGAACTTAAAGTAAATGGAGTGATATGTACTAAATAGGTAAATAGAACAGTGTATATATATATATATATATATATATATATATATATATATATATATATATATATATATATATATTAGGGGTGTGACAAGACACTCATCTCATGACGAGACATGATATTGGGCTCACGAGAATGACACGAGACGAGATAAAAAAAATATAATTATAATATATATATATATATATATAATTTTTTTTTTACCTGTCATGTCTGGCAATTTTCGCAATCGGAACGGTAATCTGAATGCACTGATGTACCAAACATATTTGCTTTTACAAAAACAGCTCTATAGGTTTCTATAGCCTATTCTTGTTAATGTTTGTATTTTTATTTTATTTATTTATTTATTCAGCCAGGCCTGACAGGCAATAAAGGAGAGTAGAAAGAGAGAGAGGAGAGAGAGAAAAAATAAAGAAGAAAGGAAGGAGAAAAAAAATAATAAGAAGAAAATAAAATAAATAAACAATAATAATAATAATATAAATATATAAATAGACAATTAAATGAAAGAAAAGAGAAAAAATAATTTTACATTACAATATAACATCATATAAATGAAAACACAGACTTACTTTACAGGCACATGCTCTTTTATTGAACAGGCGCCAAGGGAGGACCTATTCAAGCAGTCAGGGTAGCTGACAGGTCACGTCTAACCATACAGTATTTCTTCTTATGGTAAACAAACAAACCCCAGCTATTTTATTTACAGTCTAACAGACAAGCATAAACAACAACACAACCGCGTCCTAAACCAAACAAAAACTGATCATATCTTCCCGCTTACTGCGAGCACGATGTCTCCATAAAAACTTTTTGCCTGGTCACTTTCATGGTCCTTCAATGGTCAGTCATCCTGAGCCAACCTCATAGAATCTGAGCAGAGTCCCTGGGGCGATCAGGGGTTACATGTGACTCCACTGTTTCTTCTTCTTTTGAGTTTGAAGCCAACGAAGGGTGGAATCCCACTTCTGACACCAAAAGAAGCACAGTAGCTACAGCCAATCAGCACTATTCAAAAAAACGGGCTAGCAGAGAGTTTCTCCAACACTTGGAGCACCTTCAGCTCAGCGTTCAACCCTGAAGAGAACAAAGAGACGAGCAGCTCCACCTTTATTAGCACCACAACCTCCAACAGTGACTGTAAGTAGCAGCCATGCTGTGTGAGTGGATCACTGTGTGCTGGTTGAAGCAGATCATCTTAAACTGAAAGTTTCACAGAGACACCTTTCATCTACTTTGTGTTTGATGTCCAGATGAAAGAGAGTAGCTAGTACAGGTAATGTTAGACACTAGTAAGACTCTGAGTCTAGTATAGCTAACTAAATAGTATGTGGGCGGAGCTTATTTACACGGACGCTCAATTTATTTGGTCTATGTTGCTTTTGTGTGATCATCGTGACATATTGTACTAAGCCAACCAGCCAATCAGAGCCAGGCTCATTAAAATATTCATGAGCTCACCAACAAAGGCAGGTTGTTTCAATCTAAGACAGTGTTAATTGGTGTAAAACTGCATATGGGTGACCGAAGTCATACACCTTCTCTGTAGAGCATCAAGAACAATTGAAATACTGCAGCATTAATAGAGTTGAGCTGATACAGGTACAGGGTCCCATGAAGGATGTAAACAAAGTCATTCAGAGATGTGTAAGGAGGTTGTCTGAAGAGTGTGATGCCTCTAAAAACGAATTCTCAGAAAGGTATCATATAAAATGATGTGCAAGACGTTGTTTTATGAGAGTTATGAGGGAAGCTTTAGGCCTAACTGTTTCAATTAGAGGGAAATATGAGGTACACTCTGACTGCTGGGTAGCAGGAGCCCTGTTCCAGCTGGATTAGCTTCTCATCTGTAAAAAAATTGACTGTCTGATTCATACAGGATCAAGTATTCTTCCTCAGATAACCCCATTCACTTCACTTCAGCATTACAATCCAAATTCAATGGGTCCAAACAACAAAGCGTCCAGTTAAAGAGGAGCTCCACCATTTTTTTGCCAAATATTTTACATCAGTAAACGTCTGAGATGTAAACAGAGTTCAGTCAGAGTGGATTCGGTGTGAATTGCTCTGTTCTAGAGAAACTTACAGAGTCAGGACTGTTCACAGTGGTGGTGAATGGAACCAGACGTCCACCTCTGAAAGCTTCCTCACAGAAGGTTATTACATGAAATGGTTATGAGTATGTGATGGAGAAGATGTGTGTAGGTTCATTGATGGTTTTGATAGTAGATAAAATCTCTATATTTGGGTTGTAGACATGGGGACACCTGGTTCTCATCACCACCACTGTAAACAATGTAGTTTAAAATATATAGACTTAATATAGTCTATATTGACTTAATCTATATTAGGGGTGTGCCATATCGCATTGTACACAATAATATCGACAACATTTTTGAATATCGTGAATGATATTATACCCTGAAATATCGTGCTATCCCTAATTATCACATCAGGTACTACTTTTACTGTTTTTAGCAAAAATAAAAATTCACACTTTTCTCATTTCCCATTATATATCTACTAGAGACAGAGTTTATTTGTCCAGTATCATTCACTTTACTTCAGTCCTGAATATATGGAGATATTTGGAGTGCATTACTTAGTATCGTGACATACTGGATCATTGACTTCTGTTACAATCTGATGAAAATTAGTGTATTTTTTAATATCTCAGTTAGGGATGTGCCATATCATATCGTATGTAATAATAAAATTTATTTTTTATTTTGTTGCAGTAGTGTATTCTTGAACATTTTTTTAAATTCAATGTTTTGTCATATCGCCAAGAGTATCGTTATCGCAAAAATACCATGAAATATCGTGATATTATTGTAGGGCCATATCGCCCACCCCTTATCTATACTACAGTGCAAAACCCTTTGGCTGATCAAGTGTATGTTCACCAGTAAGAACACCAGATATGATTAAAACAGATGTAAATAATAACACATACAATACAAAGTAACATGAAAATGTTATTGTAAGTGAAGTAGATCATATTCTGAGCTCCAGTTTGAAGAACAAAGTGTAGTTCCAGATTTCTCCTGGACGCCCCAGACATTGTATGAATGTGTTCAGTTCCTTCAGCAGCAATCTTGATTTAGCTTAATGAAGTACTGAGCAGTCAAAGCAGGTATTAGATGAGAACTGATAATAATACTGGGTTGTTTAGGAGAAGCTTGGAAAGGGTTAAATAAACACACTGACATATGTAAAAGCTCGACTTACTCTATTAATACTGTTTGAATAGCACTAAAAGCTTCCTGTCTGGAAAAAAAACAGCTTTTTAAATATAATAATGTCCCCAAGTGCCTCAAACTTTTGCACAGTACTGTGGTGCAAAACGAATGGTGGGGTTCTTCTTTAAAGCATTTGTAAGGTCAGCTTAACCCAACAACACGGAAAGCACTCTGCGAGAGGAGCTGTCCTTCTCCTCGACCTCCCAAAAATTAAATAATGGTTATTTAGAAGAGCCAATAACTTTGCAATGACATTGATGGAGAACATGATGTATATACACTATATTTTCAAACGTATTTTCTTGTCTGCTTTCATACGTCATGCCGTTCTTAATCCATAGGGTTTAATACAACGTCGGCCCAACCTTCGCAGCTGTAACAGCTTCAACTCTTCTGGGAAGGCTCTCCACACGGTTTAGGAGAGTGTTTATGGGAATGTTGGACCGTTCTTCCAGAAGACCATTAGTGAGGTCGGACACTGATGTTGGATGAGAAGTTCTGGCTCACAGTCTCCGCTCTAATTCATCCCAAAGGTGTTCTATCAGGTTGAGGTCAGGACTCTGTGCAGGCCAGTCAAGTTCTTCCACACCAAACTCCTCCTCCATGTCTTTATGGAGCTGCTCTGTGCACTGGTGGGCAGTCATGTTGCAAGAGGAAGGAGCCGTCCCCAAACTGTCCCCACAAAGTTGGGAGCATGAAATTGTCCCACATCTCCTGGTCCGCTGAAGCATTAAGAGTTCCTTTCACTGGAACTTAGGAGTCGAGCCCACCTCCCGAAAAACCCCACACCATAACCCCCCTCCACCAAACTTTACACTCGACACAATGCAGTCAGACAAGTACCGTTCTCCTGGCAACCACCAAACCCAGACACGTCCATCGGATTGACAGACAGGGAAGCGTGATTGGTCACTCCAGAGAACACCCCTCCACTGCTCTAGAGTCCAGTGGCGACCTGCTTTACTCTACTGCATCCAACGCTCTGCATTGCGCTTGGTGATGTAAGTCTTGGATGCAGCTGCTCAGCCATGGAGACCCATTCCATGAAGCTCTCTACGCTCTGTTCTTGAGCTGATCTGAAGACCACATGAAGTTTGGAGGTCTGTAGAGATTGACTCTGTAGAAAGTTGGTGAGCTCTGTGCACTATGCTCCTCAGCATCCGCTGACCTGCTCTGTCATTGTATGTGTTCTACCACTTGGTGTCTAAGTTGCTGTCGTTCTCAATCACTTCCAATCACTTTGTTGTAACACCACTGACAGTCCACTGTGGAATATTTAGTAGTGAGGAAACTTCACCACTGGACCACGCTGGAGATCACTGAGCTCCTGAGAGCGACCCATTCTTTCACTAATGTGTGTAGAAGCAGTCTGCATAACTAGGTGTTTAGTTTTATCCACCTGTGGTCATGGAAGTGATTGGAACATCTGAATTCAGTGATTTGGATGGGTGAGTGGATGCTTTTGGCTATATAGTACAGCACAGAAAATAGGTTCTCGTATTGATGTCAAGCTTGTAACAATAGAAGAACCCTTTCCTACATAACACAAACTGTACAAGGTTCCACTGTAGTCAGTGAGCCGTGCAGAACCCTGCAGCTCTTCATCTGCACTAATTCTATTATGGCAGTTTATATTTCGGTGGTGAAGCTGTCACAGAGACGCTGTGTAACTCGAGAACGTGAAGGTGGTTTTCTGTTGGTCTCCCGATGCTCTGGATGCAGGCGAGGCGCTCGGCCAGCGTTTGAACATTCACGCGGGGTGCAGAACCCCGAGCCCCATGATTAATTCACTCGCGGCGGCGACTTTGATGAATTATGTTGTGTTGCGAGACCAGTGCCATTTATTCTTCTTAATGTCAAGCCCTTGGAAACTGCACACTGATAGAACTGCGAGGAGCTGTGCCTAATACAGTGAGGAGTCCACCGAGGTGTGATGGGGAGGGTGGACGTTCGGTGGGGGCGGGGGGGTGTTGCACTGACACTGTGCTTCAGGGAACATACTGCATTTCCCTCAGTGCTTCAAATATGCACACATTAAAATGCAGTCTAAAAATATGGCTCCTTGGACCAAAGGAAATGGCTCAGAATCACAGAGAAAGACGTCCGGTTCCATTGACTTACATGGAAAGTGAAGTCTGTTTTTTCCTTCTCCTGTAAAGTTTTCATTTTGAGGTTTTGTTAAAAACTGAAACTAATTTTTTAAGTCCTTGTTTTTGTGACGTCACAAAAAAAACCCCAATACACATTCACTTATTAGGTCTGCAGCAGTTTGGCCCCGCCCATTCTATGTGAAGTTATAAGGAATGTTTCATTTTGTACTGTTTTTTTTTAATGATGCTCAATGTGGAGCGGCCAGTCAGGACAGAGATCATTTGCATGCATCAGTCTTAAAGAGACAGTAAGAAGAGTAGCCTGTTTAATTTAAGAATAAAGAATAAAGACTGACCAGATGGCCAAAAATCAAATCTGAACACTTAATAAATAAAGGTATATGATGCGCCATGTCCGCCACGGGCCACACAGTCTTAAATAGAGGTCATGCAAAATGAATTACAACACACACTAACTAACTAACATAAATAGACCTTAGAGGAAAACATAAAACAAGAGAATTGTAAGATATGAGCCAGTTAAAGAAGAGTTTTCTATATACACACTATTCAATCCTTTCACTATGAAAACACAGCTCAGTGCTATGGGTCTGAAGGCATGTGTAGCTGACAAGGAGCCCATATGGTGGGATCAGACCCCAAGCCTGATTTTGACATGATTTGACACCACAGTCTACAATTTTCCGGCGTCGGACCTAAACATGACCATCTGGAATGAGGAACGGGACATGTAGCGTGACATAATTAGAAAAACAGCGATGAGGCATCTGGGACGCTATATCAATATATCGAATATCGGGATATTATGTTTAGTGATACTGTATCGATTCACAAAAACACAGTATCAATACACAGATTCCTGGCAGACAGTGAACCACTGTGTGTTGTGTTTAAACCTCTGACCACTAGATGGCAGTGTTGTAATCCATTTTCAGCTCCACTCCAACATTAACAAGCAGCACAAGGACGCAATGCTATTGTAAACATTACAATCAGCCACCTGTTCATACAGTGGTGTGTTTTAATAGTAGGATTTTAAAAATAGCTGTATATCACTTTGCTTGCAGTATCATAATATATCACGATATATTGAAATATGACTGCTCTATCACGATATGTATTGTATCGCCAGGTTCTTGCCAATACACAGCCCTATGGGACGCCCTATGATACCCTGATCCTTGGATCATGTGGCAAGGTGTCAGGTGGAATCACAAGCCATAGATCACATATAATCAATTATATAGAACTGAAATCCACTCAGAATTTATATATATAAATTCCTATCCATATATAAACCATGGACAGGTCGCCAGTCCATCACTTGGCCAACACACACTGACCAATCAACATAACATACATGTCTTATACATATATATATATATATATATATATATATATATATATGTACTGTCTACGTACTGTCATTGGAAATAGTCAGGCCAGGCATCTAAACAGAGGCCTGCCAGGATTATAGCAACCCAAGAAACAAGGAATCAGTCATTGAAGCTGGAAAAGTTTATCATACTTAAGAAACTACAAGCAGCGAATGCCGGCCAGCAACTCTAACAATGCTAACCGTCTCTTTCTGCTGGAAAAATGCTTTAAAAGGTCAAAACAACCAACCAAGCAAGACAAGTCTAGTTGGCTTTGCAGGATCTCCATAGACACTTTTCTAGCCCCTGTGTGTTTACAGATTCCCAGGTATATGGAATTTGACGCCTTGGAAAGTTTCTAATACTCAGCGTCAAGTGCTGAGCGCTGCAGTTCTAAGCCAGACCCGTATCAGATTCCAAAATGTGAACGAAAAGCCTCCAGCTAATCCCTATTAGCATTCATGCCCGATCCTATTTTATCAGTGTACTGGGAGGATAAAATTAATAACAAATACGAGCCCAATTAATGAATCAGGCCGCTCTAAGCGCCCATGTAAGAGTCTTATCAAGGGCCTTGTAATGATGTGCCCAGATCACTAATCGGCCCATTCAAAGCGTCTGTTCGCGGGGTCAGATCAGATCAGGCCTCCGCTCGGGCTGTAGGAACATAATGGGGGGAACGAACGAAAAAAGAGAAGCGTTCCATATAATTGCATCCATTTACTGCCGATTTTTCAAAATCTACTTCTGAAATCTGGCGCTTTCAAGCCATCGTCGCCCTCCCTCTCGTCTAAACCAGGGGCCGATACAATCTAAATGCTAATCAATTCCTGCAACGAGCCCCATTCCGGCGTGCCGGATTCTGTACCACTTTCGCTCGTGTCCACGGGGACCGAGAAGACGAGAGGTTTTGTTAGCATGCTGAGGTTCAGTGGGTCTCATACCGGCCCCGGCTAACCACTGCTTATTAGATTAAAGCCTGCCGGACCCGGCGACTTGCGCCGGCTGAATAAAGAGTTCCACTCGGTGTATGTATGCGAAGCACTTTACGAGTGCCGGCTAATGGAAGGTTCGCCCACGTGACTCAAGACGGCCCAAACAAGCACATTAGCATATGCTAATTAGTCATGATGTTGCTGTGATTGACTTCAGAGCATCTCATTCCTGCACCTCTTCTATCTCAAGGCTGGATCCTGCTTATGAAGTTACACACAGCCGGGTGAGCCAGTGGATGAAAGGGGATCTATACTCCATTTTGGAGGATCAATGCTCCATGAAGGCACGAGGAGACAGGGGATTACGCTAATAGTCTTAATACGCACCGTTAGGCCTTTTACTACACCCATGTCTCGGCATACCAAGAACCTTCTCCTCTACTTACACTCCGTCTCCCAGCTCAACTGAATTGTAATTACTGGGGGTGGTTAGCATTAGCCGCTACATTAAGACTGCAGCTTGCACGGTGTGAAGTAATTCCTCCGGCTTTGGCTGCGTTCAGTTCTGTCTGCTCACTGTTAACTGGTGAAAATGACATACGGTGAGAATTTCTAGTGCTTTTTTGATTTAGAGCCACTACATTTATATATACGTGTTCACAGCTCGCTATGCTAAATGAGCTGGACTACGTAAACTACTACTACAAATTTGTCCCAAGCTAAAGTGAGCTAAAGTTGGGAGGGGCTACGTGATGAACTCCACACATTCACACATTGTCAAGAAGGAAAAATGGCTGAGAAACAACCAAAAATGAGAAGATCTGAAGAACAAAGATTCAGAAAGTAATGTAATTATTGGAGGTGTTTAGCATTAGCTGCTACATTCACATTCCTCCAGCTTTGGCTGCGTTCAGTTCTGTCTGCTCACTGTTAACTGGTGAAAATGAGATGCGGTGAGAATTTCTAGTGCTTTTTTGATTTAGAGTCACTATATGTTCATGTTCATAGCTCGCTATGATGAGCTGGACTGCTTTGATGTTGCAGGTAAACTACATCAACCAGGCAGATGGAAACAACAAATTGGTACACAAGCTAACGTTAACTCAGTTGGGGAGGGGCTATGTGCTGAACTCCACATATTGTCAAGAAGGAGAGATGGCTGAGAAACAGCCAAAGAGGAGACGAATAAAGATTTAGAAAGAAATGTAATTATTGGAGGTGTTTAGCATTAGCTGCTACATTAAGACTGCAGCTTGTAGAGTAGGAAGTACTTCCTCTGGCTTTAGCTGTTTTTTGTATACTATATTTATATTTACAGGTTTACTTTGAGGTGGATACTTGAGGGCAGGGTGTTTGAATGTCTAAACCCTTACAGAAATTAAGGATAAAGTTCAGTTTATTAAGTAAACTTAGGTAAAGTTGTATAGTAGTATACTTTATGTAGTATTTTATGCAATATTTATATGATTAGTGTTAGTTCTAGACTTGTATATTTACTATTATAATACTTCTTGGGACTAAATTGGTTCACTTTTTAGTTTATAAAAGTACAATTATAAGTATACTTTAAATGTAAGACTAGTAGACTTCAAGTAGACAACTAGTAGATTACTATACAATCTCGACACAGACACTGGGAGACCATACTCACTCCACACAGACACTGGGAGACCATACAATCTCCACACAGACACTGGGAGACCATACTCACTCCACACAGACACTGGGAGACCATACTCACTCCACACAGACACTGGGAGACCATACAATCTCCACACAGACACTGGAAGACTATACAATCTCCACACAGACACTGGGAGACCATACAATCTCCACAGAGACACTGGGAGACCATACACACTCCACACAGACACTGGGAGACCATACAAGCTCCACACAGACACTGGGAGACCATACACACTCCACACAGACACTGGGAGACCATACAAACTCCACACAGACACTGGGAGACCATACACACTCCACACAGACACTGGGAGACCATACAAGCTCCACACAGACACTGGGAGACCATACAAGCTCCACACAGACACTTGGAGACCATACAAACTCCACACAGAGACACTGGTAGACCATACAAGCTCCACACAGACACTGGGAGACCATACAAACTCCACACAGACACTTGGAGACCATACAATCTCCACACAGAGACACTGGTAGACCATACAAGCTCCACACAGACACTGGGAGACCATACAGACTCGAAACAGACACTGGGAGACCATACACACTCCACACAGACACTGGGAGACTATATAAACTCCACACAGACACTGGGAGACCAAACAAACTCCACACAGACACTGGGAGATCATACAGACTCTACACAGCCACGGGGAGACAATACAGACTACACACAGACACTGGGAGACCATACACACTCCACACAGACACTGGGAGACCATATACACTCCACACAGACACTGGGAGACCATACAATCTCCACACAGAGACACTGGGAGACCATATAAGCTCCACACAGACACTGGGAGACCATACACACTCCACACAGACACTGGGAGACCATACACACTCCACACAGACACTGGGAGACCATACAAACTCCACACAGACACTTGGAGACCATACAAACTCCACACAGCCACTGGTAGACCATACAAGCTCCACACAGACACTGGGAGACCATACAAACTCCACACAGACACTAGGAGACCATACAAACTCCACACAGCCACTGGTAGACCATACAAGCTCCACACAGACACTGGGAGACCATACAAACTCCACACAGACACTGGGAGACCATACAAACTCCACACAGACACTGGGAGACCATACAAACTCCACACAGACACTGGGAAACCATACACACTCCACACAGACACTGGGAGACCGTACACACTCCACACAGACACTGGGAGACCATACACACTCCACACAGACACTGGGAGACCATATAAACTCCACACAGACACTGGGAGACCATACACACTCCACACAGACACTGGGAGACCATATAAACTCCACACAGACACTGGGAGACCATACAATCTCCACACAGAGACACTGGGAAACCATACAGACTCCACACAGACACTGGGAGACCATACATTCTCCACACAGACACTGGGAGACCATACAATCTCCACACAGACACTGGAAGACTATACAATCTCCACACAGACACTGGAAGACCATATACACTCCACACAGACACTGGGAGACCATACAAGCTCCACACAGACACTGGGAGACCATACACACTCCACACAGACACTGGGAGACCATACACACTCCACACAGACACTGGGAGACCATACAAGCTCCACACAGACACTGGGAGACCATACAAACTCCACACAGAGACACTGGTAGACCATACAAGCTCCACACAGACACTGGGAGACCATACAGACTCGAAACAGACACTGGGAGACCATACACACTCCACACAGACACTGGGAGACCAAACAAACTCCACACAGACACTGGGAGACCATACACACTCCACACAGACACTGGGAGACCATACAGACTCGAAACAGACACTGGGAGACCAAACACGCTCCACACAGACACTGGGAGACCATACACACTCCACACAGACACTGGTAGACCTACAAGCTCCACACAGACACTGGGAGATCATACAGACTCTACACAGCCACGGGGAGACAATACAGACTACACACAGACACTGGGAGACCATATACACTCCACACAGACACTGGGAGACCATACAATCTCCACACAGAGACACTGGGAGACCATACAAGCTCTACACAGCCACGGGGAGACAATACAGACTACACACAGACACTGGGATACCATACACACTCCACACAGACACTGGGAGACCATACAAGCTCCACACAGACACTGGGAGACCATACAAACTCCACACAGACACTGGAAGACCATACAAACTCCACACAGACACTGGGAGACCATACACACTCCACACAGACACTGGGAGACCATACAAACTCCAAACAGACACTGGGAGACCATACACACTCCACACAGACACTGGGAGACCATACACACTCCACACAGACACTGGGAGACCATACAAGCTCCACACAGACACTGGGAGACCATACACACTCCACACAGACACTGGGAGACCATACAAACTCCACACAGACACTGGGAGACCATACACACTCCACACAGACACTGGGAGACCATACAAGCTCCACACAGACACTGGGAGACCATACAAACTCCACACAGAGACACTGGTAGACCATACAAGCTCCACACAGACACTGGGAGACCATACAGACTCGAAACAGACACTGGGAGACCATACACACTCCACACAGACACTGGGAGACCATACAAACTCCACACAGACACTGGGAGACCATACAAACTCCACACAGAGACACTGGTAGACCATACAAGCTCCACACAGACACTGGGAGACCATACAGACTCGAAACAGACACTGGGAGACCATACACACTCCACACAGACACTGGGAGACCAAACAAACTCCACACAGACACTGGGAGACCATACAAACTCCACACAGACACTTGGAGACCATACAAACTCCACACAGCCACTGGTAGACCATACAAGCTCCACACAGACACTGGGAGACCATACACACTCCACACAGACACTGGTAGACCTACAAGCTCCACACAGACACTGGGAGATCATACAGACTCTACACAGCCACGGGGAGACAATACAGACTACACACAGACACTGGGAGACCATATACACTCCACACAGACACTGGGAGACCATACAATCTCCACACAGAGACACTGGGAGACCATACAAGCTCCACACAGACACTGGGAGACCATACACACTCCACACAGACACTTGGAGACCATACAAACTCCACACAGCCACTGGTAGACCATACAAGCTCCACACAGACACTGGGAGACCATACAAACTCCACACAGACACTTGGAGACCATACAAACTCCACACAGCCACTGGTAGACCATACAAACTCCACACAGACACTGGTAGACCTACAAGCTCCACACGGACACTGGGAGACCGTACAGACTTGTGTACGCTCTGGTTTCCAGTTTAAAAGAAGTATAGTAATAGCACACTTGAATAAGACGGCTAACGTTACTGAAGAGAAGCTGAAGATCAGAGAAGGTATTAGTTTCTACGTCAGTTCATTTCTTTGTAGCTGCTGGAGGGGTTCCCAGTGGCTATGTGAGTGTTTGCACAATGCATGCTGGGAATAAAACAACACAGTGTTGTGCTGAATGCCAGTTTCAGGTCCTGTAAGGACTGGATGTGTTCTTGTTGATGTGTTTGTAATGGGGCTTTCAAACAAAGGAGACATTCTGTAATGAATCGGCGCTACCTGCGCTCCGACACAGAGCCAACAAACCCGGCATTAATTAAAACCGGAGTGCCATCCCCTGGGTACCGTAGCGCGGGCCACT
>CM038723.1:4808053-4933053 GCA_021613375.1 Megaleporinus macrocephalus
CATTCCTTTATCATCAGCATCAAAACTGTTCCTTCATCCCTTCATTCCTTTCTCATCAGCATCAAAACTGTTCCTTCATCCCTTCATTCCTTTCTCATCAGCATTAACACTGTTCCTTCATCCCTTCATTCCTTTATCATCAGCACTAACACTGTTCCTTCATCCCTTCATTCCTTTATCATCAGCATCAAAACTGTTCCTTCATCCCTTCATTCCTTTATCATCAGCATCAAAACTGTTCCTTCATCCCTTCATTCCTTTCTCATCAGCATTAACACTGTTCCTTCATCCCTTCATTCCTTTATTATTAGCATCAACACTGTTCCTTCATCCCTTCATTTCTTTATTATCAGCATCAAAACTGTTCCTTCATCTCTTCATTCCTATATCATCAGCATCAACACTGTTCCTTCATCCCTTCATTCCTATATCATCAGAATCAACACTGTTCCTTCACCCCTTCATTCCTTTCTCATCAGCATCAACACTGTTCCTTCATCCCTTCCTTCCTTTATCATCACCAACACTGTTCCTTCATCCCTTCATTCCTTTATCATCACCAACACTGTTCTAACAGAAAGGAGATTTAGAGAAGTAAATGTTTGTTTGAACTATTTGTATAAACTGATTCTTTCTGTCACAATAAAACCTCATAGTATGTGATGTGACTTGTAAAGTCTGATGTCTGGAATGACTAAGCTTAGCAAAGTGGCCTCATGAGAACCTTGATTACAGATGCAAATTGGAAGGATTTGTGTGCTAAACTTGCACTAAGAGACCACAAATTGATTGCAATCACTTAATTATAGGCGCCATCAGCAGTGGTCACTGTTCTTGTTTCTAAAGTGCTTTTCAAAAGCCTCGTTTTTAAAAATGCCATAAGAATAAAAGGGCACAGCCATATTTTCATGGCAGCAACATCTGTAAATGCTGTTTGCATGGATTTTCTGTTCCATTTACCTGAAACTGGTCAATGCTTTCCACAGCATTCAGCCAAACTAAGGTATACATATAAAACATAAAGATAGCTCTCTACCAGTTACTGAGACAAACTCAGGGGAGATTTATAACAATAATAATAATAATATGTAATAATAATAATGATCTTTATTTATAGAGCACTTTTCATACCACTGGCAGCACAACATGCTATTCAGACTGTTTTCATCAGTAACAACATAAACTGAGTCTTAATCAGCCAAAGTTCAAAAAGATAAAGTTTTAATGAGTTAAAGAGAGACCTTTTTAAATGTGTATTAAAGTGACTCTGAGCTCAACTGTCTAATAAAAGCTGAACTGAGCTCCACAGTTTAGAAGCAGAAGAGCTGAAAGAGTCTCCAGGTTCTCTGTATGTTACTGAAGGTGTTTGTACAGAAGGTCAGTATCTGCAGATCTAAGATCAGCAGCTGGAACATAAACAGAGAGACGTTTTGTGATGTATCAGGTTCTAGATTGTTTAGAGCTTCATAGACGAGTACAGAAGTTTAAAGTCTGTTCTAAAAGATACAGGTAGTCAGTGCAGATCTTTTAAAACAGGACTGATCTGAGATCTGTTTAACGTTTGTTAGGATCCCAGCTGCTGCGTTCTGGACCAGCTGGACTGTTTTCTTAGGAACTCCAGTAAGAGACTATCACAGTGATCAACTCTGACCATTACAGCGATCAACTCTGACCATTACAGTGATTAACTCTGACCATTACAGCGATCAACTCTGACCATTACAGTCATCAACTCCGTCCATTACAGTGATCAACTCTGACCATTACAGTCATCAACTCCGTCCATTACAGTGATCAACTCTAACCATTACAGTGATCAACTCTGACCATTACAGTCATCAACTCCATCCATTACAGTGATCATCTCTGACCATTACAGTGATCAACTCTGACCATTACAGTCATCAACTCCGTCCATTACTGTGATCAACTCTGACCATTACAGTGACCAACTCTGATCATTACAGTGATCAACTCTGACTATTACAGCGATCAACTCTGACCATTACAGTCATCAACTCCGTCCATTACTGTGATCAACTCTGACCATTACAGTGATCAACTCTGATCATTACAGTGATCAACTCTGACTATTACAGTGATCAACTCTGACCATTACAGTGATCAACTCTGACCATTACAGTCATCAACTCTGACTATTACAGTGATCACCTCTGATCATTACAGTGTGTTCATCTCTGACCATTACAGCCCAAGTTGACCTGCCCATAGATATACATAGATGCTGTACTGGGTACATTCATGTCCTCCTGGTTCAGGGGACTTGAACCAGCAACCTTCAGATCACAAGGCTGCTTCCTGAAGCCCTCGACTGCCAATGAGGGTAAAATAGATATAAAACTGATATGAAAGTGTTTTATTTGTGGTTAATGTTGCCTCATAACCAAGCTGTGAAATATCGGGGGTCCTAATTAAGCTAATGGACCTCCTGTATTGGCTCCAAGGCAAAAAAGCCCCTAAAGAAACCACATTTATTTTGGCTTCAGTACAGTTTCTATCTAGAACTAAGCTTTTCACAGCAAACCACCATCTACCCAGTATCAATATTCACTTCTTAAGCATTTAATTATACGTCAGTGCTTTAGTCCAGCGTAAACCCACACTTCCTCCGAGTCCGGCTTTCTTTTCAGGGCAGAGCTGAGAACCTCAATAAATAGAACCAGCATGTCCTAAATCTGCCAGTGACTAGAGGACTAACGGACATTTTGTGGCCTCCTACTTCAAAGACTTCATCCAGGGTTAATTCCTCTCAGCGTGCACTGAAGAAGTTAATCTCCATCCCAACGTAACACCACCTCTCTCTCTCTATCTCTCCCAACGCTGAGGTTCTCTCAGGCTGAGAGTGAAGTTCCCTTGTCACGCCTGTGAAACGGATATGAGTGGTACACGTGAGGGCTTCGGTGAAGATTAACCCTTTAATGCCGAAGCTGGAAATCAGCTATTCCTGCCTTTTAATCTTCTCTCGTTTCTTTAAATACGGTGACTTTTCTGCTGTCGCTGCATTTATTGTGCTATGGGATTTTTCAGGAAGCTGAACATTTGTAGGCTGTTGTGATCTGAACTATGATTCGATCATGTAAACACACTTCACTCTTCACCTTTTATTGTTAATCTGATTAAAATACATCTGTAAGTGATGTCCTTTTTTCTCAATAAGTGTATTTTCACCAAATATGATTAGAACAGATGTAAATAATCATACATACAATTCAAAGTAACATGAATATGTTATTGTGAGAGAAGTAGATCAGATCTTGAGCTCCAGTTTGAAGAACAAAGTTAGGTTCCAGATTTCTCCTGGACGCCCCAGACATTGTATGAATGTATTCAGTTCCTTCAGCAGCAATCTTGATTTAGCTTAATGAAGTACTGAGCAGTCAAAGCAGGTATTAAGGTATTAGATGAGAACTGATAATAATACTGGGTTGTTTCCACAAGGACAAGCTTGGAAAGGGTTAAATTAACACACTGACGTATGGAAAAGCTCTACTTACTCTATTAATACTGTTTAATATTTAAATTTTAATGTGCTTTAATGTGTTTAAAAGCTTCCTGTCTGGAAAAATAGCTCATTCATACTCAAAATGCTTATCAGTAGAAATCCATTCTATCTATCTATCTATCTATCTATCTATCTATCTATCTATATATATATATATATATATATATATATATATATATATATATATATATATATATTGTCGATATATGACGATCGTATATATGTGATATATAATTAAATTTAAAGTAACTGCATTTACATATAATCAACAAAGGCTGCACTGACCCTGGATCAGCTGTTTAAGTAGCAGCATTCTCTCCTCATAAAACAGATTACTGAGACGCTCTAGTTAGAGACCGTGTCACGGCTTGTTCCCGCCCACTGCAAGTGACCAGTGTTTACTGACCTCAGCTGCAGCGTCTCCTCAGCGTTTCAGCTCCATGGATTCTCCTCCTGTGTGTTTCACTGCCGTGTTGATGGTGTTTGCTCTGGAAAAGTGAAATAGATGCAAGTTTTGCAGTGCATTCCACAGCTGCTGGAGGGAGCTTAGAGGAGCCAACACCACCATCCAGGTGGGCCCACAGATGCTTAGTTGGGTTCAAGTCTGGGGGAATCAGGGGTCCAGGGTAGCACTTGGAAGTCTTGAACAGCTCTTCCAACCAGTGTGGGACATTTCTAGTCATCTTGCTGGAAGATCTCATCCACCCCAGAGAAGACCATCAGCAAGTATGGTATACGTGATCTTCTGCAAGGATGGATTTAGATCCAAATCAGTTGAGAGTGAAATTATTATATGTATTATATATTGTTGACCTTGTGTGGTCTGTATCTCTTACTTGGTGACTGGTGATATCTTTTTAGGAGTGCTGTCCAGGCCGGTAATAAGAATCTTTCCGTTTTTGGTCAGCGCCGTTTGCGCCGAAGCCTCCAGGCGTGTTCACGGTCCAGCGAGGGAATGAGATTATCCCGAGCAGACGTCCGTGTCGCTGAGCAAGAGTGCCATTTCATTTTGGCCAAGAATAAAGCTTTTTTAATAATGAGCTTCATTTCGGGCCCCTTCCAACTCGGTTACAGGATGAGATGACGGAGAAAACGAGAGACACCTGTAGGTCCAGTTGGGGAGATTACGCCAGTACTATGAGCTTAATAAGCACCTTTGGCTAAATGACAACATCGGGGGGGATTATTGTCAGCGGCACTGTGGCGCCAACGCTACGGTATCTCTGTATCTCTTCTTAGCCGTGATGCGGGAGCTGAATGGTAGAAAGCGTGCAGTATTGGGAAACGCATAAATCCTGGAGGGAAAATTGACGTTCCAACAGATACATTTTCATAAGTCGTAAACAACTCCAAGCGACAAGTTTAATTGAATTTCTCAATCAATTTGCAGGCGAGAGGAAGATGTTCTCCCATAGTAGATCATCTAACAATCTAAAGTAATAATAGCTTTTCTGTCTTATTGATTGCCGGTTTGCGTGCCCTGGCATGTTCCGACTTATGCTGCAAATACTGCGAACAGTTGGTGCCCATCTGTTATCGTGTTGGAGCTGATCAATTGTTTTCCGTGTGACACATTCGGGGGGTGAAAATAAACTCCGAGGGGCTTCCATGGGGGGCAATTATCGGATTTAGTAAATCTATCATATAGGAATCGATGAGGATGAGGTGACGTTTGCCCCGCGGGATGCCAGTTCCATGACGTGGCGCCCTATTCCCTATTTATTGGCCCTCCATTTGCAATCCAAACTCACGAACAGATTGCTCCTGAGATCCAGAGCATTAATCCGGAACTTCCCGCCTTCTTTCGCTGTACTAAGACCCTCTAGTCATCAGGGAGGGCTGCACTAGATGCTGGAGGACAACAACAGAATCATCGAGGTCAGGTGCTTGAAACTGGATCATCTGGATTGGGCCACTCCAAAGGCATTGAAAGGAGCTCCATCGCTCCAGTTCTACTGCTCACCAGCCCAGTGCTGGGGGGCTTTATACCAGTCTCGCCAGTGTTGGGGACTGGGCAGTGGTGACCTCTAGTGCCTTTTATGGAGATTGTTATGGTCTCATTGGTGACCGTTTCCATACGGTTATAATTGAGATGACCACAAACTGTTAAGCTGAAGCATACTGTTGAATTCATTCTCCATACCATAGGGGGCAGCATGTCACCAGATAGTAGAAGAAAAGTTCAGAATCAAACTTCAGCCCTTAGTAGTGTCTCCAGTAGTGTCCAGTAATGTCCAGTAGTGTCTCTTCAGGTAGAAAGTGGTACTACAGTGACTCACTGTCACCTCTTCAGGTAGAAAGTGGTATTACAGTGACTCACTATCACCTCATCAGGTACAGAGTGGTGTTACAGTGACGCACTATCACCTCTTCAGGTAGAAAGTGGTATTACAGTGACTCACTATCACCTCATCAGGTACAGAGTGGTGTTACAGTGACTCACTATCACCTCTTCAGGTAGAAAGTGGTATTACAGTGACTCACTATCACCTCATCAGGTACAGAGTGGTATTACAGTGACTCACTATCACCTCATCAGGTACAAAGTGGTACTACAGTGACTCACAATCACCTCTTCAGGTACAAAGTGGTATTACAGTAACTCACTATCACCTCATCAGGTACAAAGTGGTATTACAGTGACTCACTATCACCTCTTCAGGTACAAAGTGGTATTACAGTGACTCACTATCACTTCTTCAGGTACAAAATGGTACTACAGTGACTCACTATCACCTCATCAGGTATAAAGTGGTACTACAGTGACTCACTATCACCTCTTCAGGTACAAAGTGGTACTACAGTGACTTACTATCACCTCTTCAGGTATAAAGTGGTATTACAGTGACTCACTATCACCTCTTTAGGCATAAAGTGGTATTTCAGTGACTCACTATCACCTCTTCAGGTACAAAGTGGTACTACAGTGACTTACTATCACCTCTTCAGGTATAAAGTGGTATTACAGTGACTCACTATCACCTCTTTAGGTATAAAGTGGTATTTCAGTGACTCACTATCACCTCTTTAGGTATAAAGTGGTATTTCAGTGACTCACTATTGCAGACTAGCTGGATGCCTTTGCAACATGATACATAGACATCTTTAACTCACCATCAAAACTGTTATTTCTTCACATTCTGTTGATCCATGTTATAAAAATTAGAGAAAAGCTACAGCACTGCAATTGTGTTCAGGCTAACCTCCAAACAGGAACTCTCTTTCTTGCAGCGGTTATTTAGTCTAACAACTGTCTGTGTACGTCTGGCTGTAAGCAGACATCGCTATCCTACTAGTTACACTTTAATTTGAGACATCGTGCTGGGAATTAACTGCCACCGGCCCTGCCGCAAACTTCACACTTCGTCAGCGCAGACACAACAGCGTGCCCACCAGAGAAGTCAATAAATATACACTAAAGTCAACACAACTTCCACGCCAGAGAATGAGCGGAAACAGGGAAAAGGGCCTTTGGAAAGAAAAAAAGGAAGAATGAAAGCGAGGCACATGTAATTCCATGTGAAGTCGTGTACTTATTTCTATCAGGTGGCTTGTAAACTAACAGCTCCGGGGGCCCGGGGATGACAAATATTGTTCATAATGGCTGAAAACTAATGAAGCATGAGATGCCAGCAAGAGCTACGAGAGGGCCAGAGGCAAGCTCATTCACTTCTCTCGCTCTGCCTCTCTCGCTCTCTCGGTTTACTCTCTGTTCCCCTTGTTTCTTTTCTCCGCCCGCCCCACACACATTTTTCTGCAATTCTTCACTTCTCCTTCACCCCCACATCCTCCACCTTCATCTCTCCGCTCTATTTTTCTGCACCGGCCACAGAGCAGCTTCCGACTGAACTTGACAAGCTGTTTAGACATCAGCGTTTGGTCTCCGAGCTTCCCATAATGCCACTGTCACCTTTGTTTTCTCTCCAATGCCGAAGTCGTGGGTGAAAATAGACCATGAATAGCGCATTTGCTTCACTAACCTTTTTAGCAGTTTGTTAGATTTTCACTTTACTCATGGCTAAAATTCCACCTGCAATTTAACCATAATTGCCCAATTGTAACTTAGCAACTGACTCAAGACCCAGGCTCCTCTGACAAGCTGTTAGACCTATTAATGTACCACAGTGTTGTATGTTGGGTATATGCAGAGGTGTGGACTAAACTCCAGTGTAAAAACGTTCTGTCACTTTCTTTCTGGCTTGATACTTAAAGGATGGATGAACGGATGGGGTGAGTGGCTGGGTCGATGGATTGAGTGGGTACATAGTTGAGTGAGTGGATGAACAGGTGGGTGGTTAAGTGGGTGAATGGATTGGGGGAAAGGTTTATAGATAGATGGATGGATGTGGTGGATGGATAAGTTGGTTGTTGGATGGGTTTATGGATAGATGAATGGTTGGGTGGATGGTTGGATGATGGATGGATGGAAAGTTTGGTTGGGTGAATGAATGAATGAAAGAGTGGATAGGTTTATGGATGGATGGATGAGTGAGTTTATGGATGAATGGATTGGTGGATGAATGATAGATTGATAGGTGGGTTGGCTTATAAATAGATGAATAGATGGGTAGGTGCACATCATCACTATGTCTGTGTCACTGCAGTGCTGAGAATGATCCACCATTCAAACAACACTCGCTCTGTGGTGGTCCTGCCATCTACCCCCAAAATAATGGTGCCAAAATAAACCCATATAAGTTCCTTGAGAAGATATGACGAAGAACCAATCTAATGATGAACAACTTAATCTAATGTGTGGGAGTGAAAACCTCCATATAATGTATATATAGTACACCAATACAATACGTTTCATAGAACCCCATGGATCCCAACTCAAGAACCATATAGAACATCTATTATATTTCTTTGACTGGGATCTGTAGAAACCTTTTAGTGCTGTAATATGTATGTAGGCTGACTCCTTCTCCTTTGGTTTACTTTCTGAAATTTGAATGTAGCTTGTTGCTCTCACAGTCACAGGGTAGATCCACTTTTGCCATTGAAAACTCTGCAGTTGACCAGCTGGGCTTGAAAGCCTAGCAACAGTAACCAAGAGGGATGGGGTTTAGTTTAGAAGGGCTTAGTTCAGAAAGATAATTCAGTGCACGTCTCCCGTGGCCACTCATTACTAACTTTCACCTTAAAGCTTACATAAAAGCCCAACTTAATACATTTCTTTATTAGTTGGTATTATTGTATTATTTGTTTACATGGGGTTTTTATTCTCTTTATATTGCTCGTGTCTATGTTTCTTGCTGGATAGCTGAGAAGTTTTCCACCCAGAGCTCAGCGGCTTCTCGGGTAGGCTGTTTAAATGATGGTACATTGCAGCTACACGGCTGCCTGGGTCGGCCGGCTTGGATGAATGCAACCACAAGCACTGCTACCCCAGATGTACAAGGTCTTTAGGGCCGGCTGCCTAAGGGACACTACATTGCAGGTGCATGGCTGCCTGGACTGGTCACTTGAGTGCCAGAGTATTGCAGTGAAGAGACTGGACAGGGTGTCTAGGGTGGCAGCTTGGACTGGTGATGTTTGGCCGCATGCATAAGCTACTGTTGGACCTGCTGCCAAATCTTGCCTACACATGGCTGCCTGGGTCGGCTGCTTGGGTGATGCTACCATGCCACCATGAGTGTACCTGGACCAGGTGACTGTCTGATGCTACATTGCAGCTACTTGGGCCAGTCGTCTTGAATGACGCTGCAATGGAGCTATGGATCTGTCTGGACTGGCGGTGTTTGACTGCATCCATAAGCTCTTCTACACAAGATCTTCAAGGCCTTTAGGGGCGACTGCCTCAGTGATGCTACATTACAGCTACATGGCTGCCTGGACTGGACGCTCGAGTGATGAATACTGCAGTGAACAGTCTGCCTGGAGAGGGCGTTGTCTGCATGAAAGCTAGCAAAGTGAGTAGCCTTTGCATATGAGGCTTCCCATGCTTGCCACCTGTTTGACACACCATAGTTGTGGAGGATGATCTCCGCCTGGGGGTAAGAGCTCTTCCCAAGCTAGCTGAGTGACCCAATACTATGATCTGGGGAATGGAGTGTAGAAGTTGAGTGTGTGTTCATTTATTTGTTAAATATCAAGTGTTTTGTTGCATTTGATTCTAAAGAATCCTGCAAATGAAGAAAATTAACTTTACTCTTCCTGAGGTAATGACTGTCTTCCCTTCCCGTCTGTTGAACGCTGTTGGAGGACTAAGAATCAGGGCCTCCTCCTCCTTACCCATCACCAGCCAGCTCTCTTGTCCAACTGCTACACCCTCAGTTCCATCACTGTACACCATCCAGATGCACCAGCATTGAGATAGGATGGGACTGTTTCAGCTCACGCCTACTTTACATACAAACTCAGTCAGAGACTGCCTCAGTCAGAGACAGAGGATAGCTTTGCTATCCAGATTTCAAACAGAGACTCTTTTCTTTGGTGTTTAGTTTATTAAACTATAAATACTGTTTGATCAGAGGAGGATGGGTCTCCCCTTGTGAGTTTTGGTTCCTCCCAAGGTTTCTTCCTCCAGTCTGAGGGAGTTTTTCCTCGCCACTGTTGCCTCTGGCTTGCTCACTGGGGGATATACACTACCGCTCAAAAGTTTGGGATCACAGTGAAATGTTCTTGTTTTAATGGAGTATCTTCTTCCTTAACACAACAATGGACTGACGGGTCTCTAAAGAAAGTTGTTTCTTTCTGGTCATTGTGAGTCGGTCAGCAAGCCATCAACTGCTGATCTTCAGATACTAAACTAACCTAGAATGTTGTTCCCTTTTATACTCACTTATTAGTAGAATGTTTTTCAGCTGTGCATCACAATTGAGCAAGAGTGTCCTAACAACCAATTAGTCCAATAACATCCTTAACTTGGATTGGTGGTCGTACCAGGAGATTTAGACAGAGGACTGAGAATTACTGATAATAGAACTACATGTAAAATAAGCCTCTATACAAAAATAGACTTTAATACAAACATTTTTATTCTTTAAAAATCATCTGATACACTTACATTAATTGTGAAATGGACTATATTGTTTGTGAATTGCATGAAAATAGCATGAAATGAAATTCTAAAGTGATCCTAAACTTTTGAGCGGTGGTGTATATTGTATCTGTCTGTTTTCAAAACTTCTGTAAAGCTGCTTCGAGACAACATCATTGTAAAAAGTGCTATAGAGATAAACTTGACTTGAAGGTTCTTGGCCTGAACGTACATCTTCTGCAGATAGGAACTCAAGAAATGCTGTCATTTAACCCAAACTTTTGCATTTTAATACATTACTGGCTGGAATCTCTAATTTAATACCGAATAGCTGCAACATATGGGTCACTTATCTAAACAAGATTGGCAAGGCTGAGGGTTAGCAAGGTGGGCGCAGGTCATCGGTGACTCAAGGTGCGCACTTATTGGTTAACCTCAGCCCTAATAATAACTGGGTAGACAGCCTGTACGTTGGTCAGTCTGGTCTGATTGGCTGCACATCACTGGCCAGGGGGATTTTATTCTGACTGACAGTGGGAGAAGGCGAACCACCGTCATTCCTCCATTCATTCCTGCCCATGTGGTCCAAAATCCATTAGTTTAGTGTCACAAAGATTAATTCCTACCCAGACCAGTGCCTCTTTTGCTCTGAACCCTCGCCCATTTTCTGCTGTGGCCTCAAAGAAATTGAAATCATAACCTATGGCCTATTTTTTTGGACGGCTTGTCTGTTCCCCGTTGCTGTAAGCACATTCGGTTGACCGGTGCACTTCAGGAAGCCAGACAGCGAGACGCAACAAACCCCAAGAACCTTGTTAGCTCGGTTTCATGTTGTGCCCACAGGGCCGATCATTTAGATCCTTGGGTGGGCGATGTGGTGGGTGCTGTGTGTTTTTTTTTATTTTTATTTATTTTTTTATATTATGTTTCCGAGTTAGCCCCCGCTGGACGGACGTGTATTAGACAGAGGATCACACTGCATGACAGTTTTAGCATTCCAAGAGCCCGATGAAATCTAATTGCATTATTTGGGTCTGGTCTCTTCAAAAAGTAATTAAATTATCTACAGGTCCCTCGGAGAGAGAAGGAGAAACAGAAGTGCCGCCATGCATTATTCATGCCACGCGCTGGAAGCTCATTAAGTAAAACGGTCCACTTCATGTTTACGATAACCGTTTTTACTGTATACGGAATTACGAGCTTCCAGAATAAGAAAGCAGCGGAAGGTGACTTGCTTTTGTTGTTTGTTTTATAAATAGCTTAATCATAATCTTCGCTCGCAGTAGTCAGGTTGGAGCAACTGGTCATCGGAATGCTAATTTGGGGTCCGTCTTCCTGCTTGTCTCTGGTCAAATTTGAGCAGCACATCTAAACGCACTTTGGATTGTGTTTCTAGTCCCACTGTTTCTACTCATGCATTTAAACAAGAGTGTCAATGCATGACCAAATATGATTCCATGCACGTCCACTGCATGAGACGTGGGCTGTTTTCACTCAGGTCGTTCTGACAACGTTCAAAATCTACAAGGCCAGAGGGAGTACGTGAAGAACAGAGTGGAGGAGATGGTGATGAGGAGTCTGTGCTGCACTAGTTTAGATGATATCAGGAAAGAAAAATACAAAGAGAACATCACAGTAGATGTTAGACGTGATGCTGATGTGATAAGGAGGGATTTGAGCTGAACTGAAAGATGAGCTGCTATCTAGGCAGCAGATATAAGAACCACCTTCTACTCACAAACTACCTTCTCATTTACACATCTATCCATCCAAGAACTACCTTCTCCTACAGATGTCCTACTACTCAAGAGCTACCTTCTTCTCCAGACGTCCTTCTACTCAAGAATTACCCTCTCCACCAGAAACGTTTCTACTCAAGAGCTAGCTTCTCCTCCAGACGTCCTTCTACTCAAGAGCTACCTTCTTCTCCAGATGTCCCTTTACTCAAGAACTATCTTCTCCTACAGATGCATTTCTACTTAAGAACTACCTTTTCCTCCAGTTTTTTGTCTGCTCAAGAGCTACCTTCTCCTCCAGATATTCTTCTACTCACAAACCACCTTCTCCTCCAGATGCCCTTCTACTCAAGAGCTACCTTTTCCTCCAGATATTCTTCTACTCACAAACTACCTTCTCCTCCAGACGCCTTTCTACTCAATAGCTACCTTCTCCTCCAGATGTCCTTCTACTCAAGAGATACGTTCTCCTCCAGACATCCTTCTACTCAAGAACTACCTTCTGCTTCAGTTTTTTGTCTGCTCAAGAACTACCTTCTCCTCCAGACATCCTTCTACTCACAAACTACCTTCTCCTCCAGACATACTACTCACAAACTACCTTCTCCTTTACACATTTATCCACCTCCGCCTACAGATGTCCTACTACTCAAGAGCTACTTTCTCTTCCAAACGCCTTTCTACTCAAGAACTACCTTCTCCTCCAGATGTCCTTCTACTCAAGAACTACCTTCTCCTCCAGATGTCCTTCTACTCAAGAACTACCTTCTCCTCCAGATGTCCTTCTACTCAAGAACTATCTTATCCTCCAGATATTCTTCAACTCACAAACTACCTTCTCCTCCAGACGTCCTTCTACTTAAGAGCTACCTTCTCCTCCAGATATTCTTCAATTCACAAACTACCCTCTCCTCCAGACTTCCTTCTACTTAAGAGCTACCTTCTCCTCCAGACGTACTTCTACTCAAGAACTACCTTCTCCTCCAGTTTTTTGTCTGCTCAAGACCTACCTTCTCCTTAAGACGCCTTTCTACTCAAGAGATACCCTGTCCTCCAGATGCCTTTGTACTCAAGAGCTGCCTTCTCCTCCAGATATTCTTCTACTCACAAACTACCTTCTCCCCCACACGCCCTTCTACTCAATTACTACCTTCTCCTCCAGACGTCCTTCTACTCAGGAACTACCTTCTCCTCCAGATGTCCTTTCACTCTGTTTCTTTTACTGTCTTGTGGATTAACCAGCAACAAACATTCAACTCCGCCCCTCTTGTCATTAACGTTAGGCTGTTTGCTTACCGTAACGTGCGCTTTTAAATCTATCACCAGTGTTCACCCCCAGATCACCCTTACACACTACAATACTCACTCCTACTGATCACCAGTGTTCACCCCCCAGATCACTCTTACACACTACAATACTCACTCCTACTGACCACCAGTGTTCACCCCCAGATCACCCTTACACACTACAATACTCACTCCTACTGACCACCAGCACCATCAGCTCAGCTTCTCCTTCTCCAGTTCTCCTGTTTCCACCTTAAATGGAGGTGCAGGTATGTTCTGGCTCCTGCTGCACTGTTTAAGGTGGAACAGGAAAATGAGCTGCTTCACCCTCGTGCTCTCGGTAGGAGTGAGTATTGCAGAGTGAACAGTTGGTCTGGGGGTGATGTGACTGGTCACTGGTGAGAGATTTAAAACTACAGCTACAAGAAACTGGAACAGGAAGTTCGGCCAGTTTTATTGTAAATGAATTTTTTCTCCGTCATGAACAAATGTTTTGGTACACAATAAAAGCTCTTTGTGGTTACTCAGGTAAACTCATTTTGAGAGACCATAAACATTGCACGTTGTCCTTCTGAGAAAGAGTGATAGCGCCCCCTTGCCTTCCAGCTGTGCAGTGATGTGACGTCAATTGCGAACAACCTATTAAGCCGTTAACACCATCATACATCTGCTGCATGTTTACAGATGCTGAGCAGGTCTTGTTGACCTTGATTGTAGCTCAAGATGGCAAGACTTGGAAGACTTTGCAGGAGGATTCATCATCAGAGCACATAAGGTGGGAGCTTCAGACTGCAAAACAAGCTCAGAAGGAGGAGGAGTGACTGATTCAGATCTGATTCAGATTCACATCTGGATTCAGATCTGTGGGGAAAAATAAAGGTCAAAAATGGACGAAAGAACGTTTTTTCATGGCTGTGATATACAGATTATCTATATACAGATTGTCAGATTATCTAACAAACTTCAATATCAGACAAAGATAACCTGATTAAACACAAAAAAGCAGTTAAGGTGGTGATTTAAAAATAAATTAACTGTGATTAACCACAATTTTTGGAAAGCTGAGTTCAATTTCACAGCCACACCCACTCCTGATTACTGCCAGAAATCACATAAGTAGAACCTGTCTGACAGCATTTAGTAGCTAAAAGATCTCAAAAAGCAACACGTTATGGCCCGATCTAAAGAAAATCAAGAACAGATGAGAAGTCATTGACATCTATAAGTCTGGAAAAGGTTACAAAGCCATTTCTAAGACTTTGGGACTCCAACGAACCTCAGTGAGAGCCGTTATTCACACATGGAGAGAACATGGAACAGTGGTGAACCTTCCCAGGCCTACTAAAATTACTCCAAGAGAGCATTGATGACTTATCAAGGAGGTAGGACCTGGACTACTTGCTGTAATTGATAAAACCATAAGTTCTGCTCTCCACCAGAAAATCCTGAAGGAGAATGTCCAGCCATCAGTTATTGACCTTAAGCTCAACCATGCTTGGGTTCTGCAGCAGGACAATGTTCTAAAGCACACCAGCATGAAGTTGGCTAAAAGATCTAAAGAAGCAACACATTATGCCCCAATCTGAAGAAATTGAAGAACTGATGAGAAGTCTATAAGTCTGGAAAAGGTTACAAAGCCATTGTAAAGCTTTGGGATTCCAACGAACCTCAGTGAGAGCCGTTATTTACAAATGGAGAAAACATGGAACAGTGGTGCACCTTCCCAGGAGTGCCTACCAACATTTTTTGGGTTCTACAGCAGGACAATGATCTGAGGCACACCCGCAAGTCTGAACCTCTGAATGAGTGAAAAGAAAACAAAATGAATGTTTTGGAGTGGCCCAGTCAAAGTCCGGACTTAAATCCGGTTGAGATGCTGACCTTAATGAACCAGGCTGGTTCTGCTCGAACAACCTCCAAAGGCGGCCAAATTAAAACCATTCTGCGAAGAGGAGCCACTGAAACTTCTCCACAGAGACGTGAAGGACTCATTGCCAAACGCTTGATTGCTGTTATTAGGTTTTGGGGTGTTGTAACTTAGGCCAGGCTGGTTCTGCCTGGTTCTGCCCACCTATCTAGACTAGTACTAGGTTCACATACGGTGCAGCTTGGTTTGTTGACATCAGAAAGAGAATCAGCACCGCATCCGGATTTTGGAAGCCGATTCTGTTTCTGGGTTGAGCTGCAGCAACTTGCGCCGTCTGGAGTTGTCTTAAAGAACCACCAAACGCTGGGCAGAAACACCAATGTTGTAGCTTCTTTTTTGCCGTCAGAATAAAGAGGGAAACCAGTTCAAAGTACAAGCTTTATTCTTGAGATACCATGGTCCAGATGTTCTGTGAGCTCCTAAACCCTGGTCTAACTTCAAACTAGCCAACACACACTGTATTTAAGTCCAGGCTGACAACAAGTCAACCAGCCTTGACCTGTCTGGCCAAATCTCTATCTCTTAGGCTTCTCGGGTGGTAGCCTCCCATAAACCATAAACCAAGCCTAAACTATGCTAAACCATAAACAATCTCATAATCTCTGTGGCATTCAGTGCGTCATCTGTAAACACAAGCTTTTAAGAGACGCCATAGTGTGTGAGAAATGTTTACAACAAGGGGCAGTTACTATTTTTCACATAGGGCCAAGTTTTTAGGATTGTTTTTTCCTTAATAATTGAAATCATCATTCAAAACCTACTATTTATTAGTATGTACTCTGGTTATCTCTCTCTGATACTGAAATATCTTTGATATGTGATCGGGCTGTTAGCCAGAAGGAGCCATCTACAACTACATAGTGGGGGGATATGACAGCAGGGGTGCGGTGCACACTTGAGAGTTCCGTAGTAGTATGGTGGAATCAAATCCGGGGACACGGAAAACTTGTCACTTGTTAGAAATCAAGTTGTTTATTGGCTTCCACCTCACAGGCGGCAAGTGTTCACAGCTTTAAGAGGAAGAACACAACCAAGTCAACAACACCCCCCCACTCTCCCGCTTGCACGTTCACACTACCCCCACCTTTTCGGCAACAGTACACATTCTCATTGGCGGTAGGTAATGAAACTCCATTGCCATCCAATTTTCAAGAACCACCGCCGGACCAGACAGATACTGTTGGTGCCGCTGACCTCAGTGTCCAGAATGCACGGCTCCGAGTCTTTCTAACTTTCATTACACCGGGCAAGTAACCAATCAACACGGTTTTCCCAGCAGTTATTAGTTTGTAAATGGCTGCTGTTTTACTAGGCCTTCTTCTTTATAGCCAGAGCACTGCATCACTTTCCACCCCGTATTGATGAGTGCGGTGAAGGAACGTGAGATTAAACTCTGGCTTTTGTGGTCTAGGCTTGCGTAAACGACAAAATGTGCTCCACATCCACCTGAGGAGAATCATCTGATGGACTTTTTATAGGCACCTTGTAAAAAGCCCAGCCTAGCAAGGCAGCCGTGAACCCTAGCGCGGCGGAACAGGGCGAGCGCTAGTCCAGGAAACGCTACTAAGTGATGGATCAGTCAATTAGACACTTGTGTTGCGGTAAAAGCATCGCAGCTTAACTGCGCGTGACCCTCCCCGCCGCACTTCAGGGGAAGCGTGTACATGTTGGCTTAGCAGGCATGGCTAAGTGATGGATCAGTCACTCAGGTGTGCTAAGAGCACTTCAGTGTCATCAGCTTGACTTTTGTGCGGACGGCAGTCCTAACAGAATAGCAGCTCGTCTTCACCCTCCCATGTTTTTGCAATCCATGCTAAAAGCCAACGATCTGCTCCATATCCCACGGAAGCCCATGAGGGTTAGACCACCGCGCACCTCCAAGCCACCTTTAAACGGCTTCAGAAGGACTTCACCCAGAACGCTAGCGTTGCATATAATGAGCGTAAAGATCGCATTATGCAAATGAGGTCAAGCTCGAAGTCCCGGTCTTTCAGGGTCTTTGTGCTAAATGAGGAAATTAGCATAAATCAGCTAAGCTTAAGAAAGTCAGTCACTGAAAAGTCCACTGTGCTGAGTATATGGTCTCAACCAGCTTGTTGGTAAGCATGTCTTCATTGTGAAACACTGTATATTAGCATTACATGTTGTAGGTCCTCTTATGATTCCTGCATGAAGGTGTAAACTCACAAATCTTTAAGCTCTTTATTTATAAATTGGCCTAAAACTTGGTTTAATATGATCTGTGTTGTGCTATGGAGGTTCTGATAGCTCAGCACTACATTATTGGTTGGTAGAATCTGAGGGTGTGTCTGAAATGGTCCACTCATTAGGAGAAACGGCTCGATGACGACAGAGCTTAATCCTCATTGGTTAGAAAATATATATAAAATATATATATCTCCTCTGAAACTCTTTAAAGACCTCACATTTATACGAATACTATCATATCTAGTAGCATGACAGTTCATTTCCATACAGTATTCAACATATTTCTATTTTCATAATTAGTATTTCAGATCATGAAGAGGCTCCAGTGCTGTAGATATTTATTCTTATGATTTGTGAGTGTCTTTAAAAGCCCTACATCACTACTGCGTTTGGATCTATTTTTCTTTCCACTCTTTCTAATTCTTTTCTTTCTTTTTACTATTTTTCTATTGCGTCTACTTCATCAGCTGTAAAGAGAGGTAACACTGCGAGAGCCGCCGTTGTTCACGTAGGCTGCAGGTGGCGACTGTCCGAGTTGAGGCTCTTCTCTAACCTCCTCCCCCCACTGTGTTCGGCTGCTCTCGCTGACCACCAAGGCCAAACGCAGCTGTATAACCATACATACATTTAAATTATACTGGATTATATATGAATATATATACTACATTCATTTATTTTATTTATTATATTTTATTTTTTATGTATGTAGTGTAGTAGCAGTCTGCAGTTTGGGGCGTGGCCAGAGAGTGATGTCTCTTTACGTTTCAGAGTGCTTTCTGAATAAAGTTAATATAAACATTAGCTAACCCAAACCCTCTTAGTCTGTTACCATAACAACACATTATATTAAAGCTGGTTTATTACAGTATATATGGTCATCATTGTTGTTCACTGCTCTCATCACTGACCTCACGTTTAAAGCTGGCGTAGCTACCCGATGGTCCAGCGAGGCGAGAGCTCGGGTCAGTGAAGCTGCTGACTGCAGGATATTTCTGAACAGGCATCTCAACACAAGCCTTAACACAGTGAAAGACCACCTAACAACCAGAGCCTGCTGCTAACAAATAAAGTGTTTTTAAACAGTTTCTGGTTTAATTTTTGAGTGGGATGAATCTACCTGTTTCTGATATGTGGTGGGACACGTCCCCCCATCCCCCCAGGTCCTACACCAATGGCAGTTACCCATGTTTGATGATGGAGAGAAGCTCTGGCTAAAAACACACACATAAGGAACAAATTTTCAAAGACCAGTGAGAACATTACGAAACTATGAAGGGTTCAAAAAGAGCTGGAATGGTTATGTTTTCCTCTGGGTGGGCACATGATTCCTCTGGGTGGGCAAGGCTTAACTCTGGGTAGAAGGAAGCTAAGCCACCTGTGGACACAACTCTGATTAGAAGTAAAAACAACCAATCAATCACTAAAAACTCTTCAAAGCAGCCACCTTCCAAAAAAATAGAACCCAAACTCCTTCCCGCCTTCAAGATGCATCCTCAGAGGAACCATCCTCAGATTTTAAACCTGAAAATCTCCCCCTAGTGGCCGACTGTGCCACTGCGGCCGAGTCACGTGAAGCCTATTAACCACATTCACAATAACAAAGACTGCATTTTTCATTTTAGGCCAGAATGTCTTCAAGGCCCGTTTGCATCAATGGAAAATAAAATCCTGATGATGGCTGGCCCGCATCCCGACTGTCTTCCTGCGAGGTTTTAAAAGAGGCAGTTCATCACGGCTCGGCTAAAACACTGCTATCAAACACACTCTGGCATTGATTACACGACGAGAACCAGAAGGGTAGCGCCTCAAACGTCAGCGGAAACAAATGAAAGCAGGAAAAGGTCAATCTTCTACATGCGAAGAGAACCCTGGGATCGGGGAGCTGCCATATGTGAGTGAACCATTGCATATTTTCTGTTTTCTGCCGTGACTTGTAGCCTCCAGCCGAGATAACGGTATTTGTGTCACTGGCGGTGGCAGCTCCAGTCTTCACATGGGCCGAGGGGTGCGCGAGACACACTTCAAAGCGAGCTCGGAAAAGCTGCCGAAGACATTTGAAGCGAACCGGGCTGAAATGAGGGTGACAGTGGATGTACGCCGAGGCGCTGGGTTTTATAGGTACGCCTACCTTGTGCCTATACTTCTGCCTTCTTACCATATAATCTTAAAAATAACTCTGCCAAGAAGGGTTTACCATGAAATATCTAGTTTTGGTTTCCTAAAGTTGCAGGAAACAAAGTCAAATATTTAGAAAGTGTTTATGATATTAAACTTTAGTGTTTATATAAAAAACCCAGCAAAGCTTGAATAAAATATAAGATAAAAATATAATAAAACATGGCTTAAACATGCTGATCAGAACAGTGTTGGTGATGATAAAGGAATGAAGGGATGAAGGAACAGTGTTGGTGATGATAAAGGAATGAAGGGATGAAGGAACAGTGTTGGTGATGATAAAGGAATGAATGGATGTAGGAACAGTGTTGGTGATGATAAAGGAATGAATGGATGAAGGAACAGTGTTGGTGATAATAAAGAAATGAAGGGGTGAAGGAACAGTGTTGATGATGATAAAGGAATGAATGGATGAAGGAACAGTGTTAGTGATAATAAAGGAATGTAGGGATGAAGGAACAGTGTTGGTGATGATAAAGAAATGAAGGGATGAAGGAACAGTGCTGGTGATTATAAAGAAATTAATGGATAAAGGAACAGTGTTGGTGGTGATAAAGGAATGAAGGGATGAAGGAACAGTGCTGGTGATTATAAAGAAATTAATGGATGAAGGAACAGTGTTGGTGATAATAAAGAAATGAAGGGGTGAAGGAACAGTGTTGATGATGATAAAGGAATGAATGGATGAAGGAACAGTGTTGGTGGTGATAAAGGAATGAAGGAATGAAGGAACACTGTTGGTGATGATAAAGGAATGAAGGGATGAAGGAACAGTGTTGGTGGTGATAAAGGAATGAAGGGATGAAGGAACAGTGCTGGTGATGATAAAGGAATGAAGGGATGAAGGAACAGTGTTGGTGATGATAAAGGAATGAAGGGATGAAGGAACAGTGTTCATGATACCCTCTTATGTTTCAGTATACATTACAGTCTACAGTCTACATTTCAGCACCTTATTGATTCAAATTCATCAAATCATCTTCAGGACCCCACCTTCCCGCGTCCCTGTGAGGGGTCCGCCTGAGCCCAGGATCCTAATTAGTGGTGTAGCCCCTCTGTTTTCATGCACAACCTCTCAGCCCCCCACGCCTCCATCCATCAACGACAGGGCCCACAGTATGAGCCCTATGGTCCAGTTATTAAGAGGGCAGGGGACCAATCCCAGCGCAGCAGTGCAGCAGACAGTGTGTATGTGGCCCTCCAGGCTTTAGCATCTGCGCCATCAGTAGCGCGGCGTGCTAACGGCCCCGCCGATGATCACGCTATTATTAAACTTCAACACAGAAGCTTTCCCGCCTTCAAAGAGCCACGCTCGCCACTTCTTCACATTAGAGGCGACGGATTTCCCGCCGTTTTCATCTGCGCGCTGGGGCGAGCTGCTGAGATGAAACGGGGGGCTTCTTTAGCGGCCCACCACTCACAGTCTTCAGCGGAGCGTGCAGGGGGACGCGGGCGCTGTTAATCTAAAGCGGCCTTGTTCAACGAGTTCAATGCATTTGCATATTTTAATGGATTAGCCTAATTATTCCAGCATGACTGCGTTGTTTACAGAGTTCGTTGGCTTGTTAGCTCGCAGTCATCCCGCTCCTGATGTGTGTGTGTGTGTGTGTGTTTGTGCGTGTGTGTGTGTGTGTGTTTGGAAAGCCAGCCCAGGAAAACAATGCATAGTCATAGCTTTAGTGCTGATCTATAACCAGAAGGATGCAGAAGAGACCACTGATGCTTTTTCTCTGATGGACACACAAGCCTGATGTCTATTAACACATCCCAGTTCCTCCAGTGTTCACCCCCAGATCACCCTTACACACTACAATACTCACTCCTACTGACCACCAGCACCATCAGCTCAGCTTCTCCTTCACCAGTTCTCCTGTTTCCACCTTAAATGGAGGTGCAGGTACGTTCTGGCTCCTGCTGCACTGTTTAAGGTGGAACAGGAAAACTGGTGAACGAGCTGCTTCACCCTCGTGTGCTCGGTAGGAGTGAGTATTGTAGAGTGAACAGTTGGTCTGGGGGTGATGTGACTGGTCACTGGTGAGAGATTTAAAACTACAGCTACAAGAAACTGGAACAGGAAGTTCAGCCTCTCGTCCTGACCGCAGACGTAGGGTCAGACAGTCCTGCTGCTACAGTGAAACACCCAAATATACACAGACACACGCTAGTGAACACACACACTAAGGGCAGTGAAACACCTACATATAGACACACACTAGTGAACACACACACTAGGGGGCAGTGAAAAACCCAAATACACACACACACACACTCACACACACTAGTGAACACACACACTAAGGGCAGTGAAACACCTACATATAGACACACACTAGTGAACACGCACACTAGGGGGCAGTGAAACACTCTCATATAGACACTAGTGAACACAAACACTAGGGGGCAGTGAAAAACCCACATACACACACACACACACACACTAGTGAACACACACACTAGGGGCCAGTGAAACACTCTCATATAGACACTAGTGAACACAAACACTAGGGGCCAGTGAAACACCCACACACACAAAACACTAGTGAACACATACTAGGGGGCAGTGAAACACCAACATATAGACACACACTAGTGAACACACACACTAAGGGGCAGTGAAAAACCCACATACACACACACATGCTAGTGAACACACACACTAGGGGGCAATGAAAAACCCACATACACACACACACACACACTAGTGAACACACACACACACTAGTGAACACACACACTAGGGGGCAATAAAACACCCACATACACACACACACTAGTGAACACACACACACACACACACACATAAAACACTAGTGAACACACTAGGGGGCAGTGAAACACCAACATATAGACACATATTAGTGAACACACACACTAGGGGCAGTGAAAAACCCACATACACACACACACACACACACTAGTGAACACACACACACACTAGGGACCAGTGAAATACCCACATACACACACACACTAGTGAACACACACACACACACACATAAAACACTAGTGAACACACTAGGGGGCAGTGAAACACCAACATATAGACACATATTAGTGAACACACACACTAGGGGCAGTATCAGCTCCACTGACCATACAGGACCTACACTCACTGTCCACTGTATCAGCTCCACTGACCATACAGGAGCTCCACTCACTGTCCACTGTATCAGCTCCACTGACCATACAGGACCTCCACTCACTGTCCACTGTATCAGCTCCACTGACCATACAGGACCTCCACTCACTGTCCACTGTATCAGCTCCACTGACCATACAGGACCTCCTCTCACTGTCCACTGTATCAGCTCCACTGACCATACAGGAGCTACACTCACTGTTCACTGTATCAGCTCCACTGACCATACAGGACCTCCACTCACTGTCCACTGTATCAGCTCCACTGACCATACAGGACCTACACTCACTGTCCACTGTATTAGCTCCACTGACCATACAGGACCTCCACTCACTGTCCACTGTATCAGCTCCACTGACCATACAGGAGCTCCACTTACAGACTGTAGTTCATCTGATTCTCTGTATACTTTATTACTCTGTTCTTTAATGCTCTTCAGAATGAAGAATGAAGATCAGACACAAGATAGAATGGTAGAATGTTCTGAGTTTTTCTGGTCTGATGGTCATTTAACCTGGAAAGTAAATAAATGAGGGGTCTCTGTTTGTGGCCCAGTACTGTACGTTGCTGTAATTTAATTAGAATGCTGATCGGATGTACTGATGCAGGCCTGATAATAGAAGAGTGTCTAATTGAGGAGGACGGTGTGATGCCCGAATACACACAGGTAGAGGTCTGATTGTCGTTGGGCTGAAGACACTGACAGGTGTCGATTTCAAAGGGAGGTTTTTTGCAGCCTCACTCTACATGGAGGTAATTTCGCTCCGCTGCATGAACGCAGAAACAGTATTCGCTGTTCACGAGTCTTGTGGGCACCTTTACCATCAATATCGGCTCTGACACCTTTTTGGCACGGCAGGGGCTGCAAAGTCAAGAGCGGCCCATAATTCCATCTGCCGCCTTCCCTGACTTTATTTAGCACCGTGACACAAGCTCTATTTTTCATGACGTTGGCGTGAGGACGTGAGGCATCAGCAATATTTCCGTATGCAGAGGAAAACCAGTAGGCACTGTTTGTTTCAGATGACTGCATGTGTTGGATTTGTTGGACGGAAAAAATGGAAACCGTCTACGTGTTTCAATTGAGAGACACTCGGCTCATCCTTCACCATGGCGTTTGGACAGACTGGAAGGAAACACACTTGATAAAACATTTATTTATTCATTTAATTTCTAAGCTGCTTATATTTGTGGGTTGCTGGAGTCTATTCCAGTTCCCAATGGGCGGGAGCCAGGCAACACCCTGGGCAGGCCACCAGCCCATTGCAGGGTTCAGACTTGGAGACAGCAGGATGGATCCTGGTCACCTGGGCAGGGAATCGAACCCAAGCCCTTCTTACTGGGTTCCCAGGCCCTTCTAACTACATCCCAATTTCAATGTCACCTTTCACTCATATTGTGATTCCACATGCTTTGTATGCACTATACAGCTGGGTGTATCAGCCACACCCACTGCTAACATATATAAAGCCAAGCACAAAGCTATACGCTCTTCATACCAGCAGTAGACTGGGTCAAACACAGAGCTCAGTGACTTTAAACATGGCACTGGTATAGGACGTCACCTATTCTGCCCTGGTCAACTGGTCAACAGCTTACTGGTCAAAGTGGTAGACTTCTTGGATTACTTGCTGCACAGTTCCAAACTGCCTCTGGAAGCAACATCTATGCATACATTGGGCATTAGAAGCTTCAGAAAATGGGTCTCCATCGATAAGCAGCTGCACACAAGCCTAAGATCACTGTATGTAATGGCAAGCATCAGCTAGAGTGGCATAAAGCTCCACCAATGGACTCTGGAGGGGTGTAAAGCTCCATCACCGGACTCTGGAGGGGTGTAAAGGTCCATTACCAGTCTCTGGAGTGGAATAAAACTCCACCACTGGACTCTGGAGGGGTGTAAAGCTCCATCACTGGACTCTGGAGTAGTGTAAATCTCTATCAATAGACTCAGGAGTGGTGTAAAGCTCCACCACAAGACTCTGGAGTGGTGTAAAGCTCCACCATTAGATTCTGGAGTGGTGTAAAGCTCCACCACTGGACTCTGGAGTGGTGTAAAGCTCCATCACTGGACTTAAAAGTGGTATAAATCTCCACCACTAGGCTCTGGAGTGGTTTAAATCTCGACCACTGCACTCTGGAGTGGTGTAAAGTTTCATCACTGGATTCTGGAATGGCGTAATGCTCCATTACTGGACTATGGAGTGGTGTAAATTTCACCACTGGACTCTGGAGTGGTGTGAAGCTCCATCACTTGACTCAAAAGTGGTATAAATCTCCATTACTGGACTATGGAGTGGTGTAAAGCTCCACCACTGGACTCTGGAGTGGTGTGAAGCTTCATCACTGGATTCTGGAATGGTGTAATGCTCCATTACTGGACTATGGAGTGGTGTAAATTTCACCACTGGACTCTGGAGTGGTGTGAAGCTCCATCACTTGACTCAAAAGTGGTATAAATCTCCATTACTGGACTATGGAGTGGTGTAAAGCTCCACCACTGGACTCTGGAGTGGTGTGAAGCTTCATCACTGGATTCTGGAATGGTGTAATGCTCCATTACTGGACTATGGAGTGGTGTAAAGCTCCACCACTGGACTGTGGAGTGGTGTAAAGCTTCATCACTGGACTCTGGAATGGTGTAAAGTTTTATCACTGGATTCTGGAATGGTGTAATGCTCCATTACTGGACTATGGAGTGGTGTAAAGCTCCAACACTGGACTCTGGAGTGGTGTGAAGCTTCATCACTGGACTCTTGATCAGTAGCAACATGGAAATGTTTCTCTAGAGAGCGTCCAAGGAGGCGAGCATGAAGTAGATTTGTCCAGAGCGCCTCTTTAACAAATACAGCCATACATGTCAACTGAGTATTTTATAATGGCCTTGTCCGTGACAGAGCCAATCAGGTTTCGGAATCAGGAGCCATAAACGCAGCCAGCGCGGCCTCACGGCAATATCCCATCCCAGTTTTAATGCCACTTTCGCTTTGTTACCTCGCCTCCATTTCTGAGCTCCTGCCAGGCGGCGTATTGTCTGGAGGCAGATGTTTACAACAATGGCGAAGTTTTCGACGTGTCACTCCTATTTCATCACACTGGGCTGAGGCTAAATCGAGCCCAATAACGCCGGCTGTTCCCCGAGCCCAGACAGTCAGCGGGACTCAGACGCGGAGACATGCTACGAGCATGACAAACACACTACGTGCCATTCCAGCTCTCACCTAAACCCACTTAATAGGAAAGCTGACACATTTGGCGCCACGCTGCCCCGCCCGGGCGTTGGACGGAGTAGTGGCCGAGAAAAAAAAAAAAAAAAAAAGAAAGAAACTCGAGCGTGACACGCTGCAGATTTGGCAAGCAAATAGCATTAGGTGTCGAGAAATTAATTGTATCTCTTTTCGGGGGAGAAGATTTTCAAATGCAAATGTCAGCTCATTTTAGCAGGTAATACAAAACTGCCAGGAGGCACTCGGAACGCTGTCTCTCATCATTAAAACCGAGGTGGATTTATTCACACGCCAACCACCGCCAACCCACCATCCTACCTCCCGCCCCCCCTCACCGGGCGCACTTTTTTCCAGACAGCAGTCAACCTGATTCTTCTCGTCCTTTACTCGGCTAATAAAAAGCCAGATCCATTCTGCTGTCTCCGTGTGTGCTTTGTCACCGAGAGAGATAAGTTTCAGCGGCGTTTTATCACATTAGAGACTAATTATTACACACTCGTGGCAGTTAGTTAAAGCTGTGCGCCGGCACCGTGTGGACAGAGAAGAGAATTGGATATGAAAGCAAACCTACATGCTTAGCCCACTGACGTGTGGAGTTCTGGCGTCCTGATATATATATATATATATATATATATATATATATATATATATATATATATATATATATATATATACACACACACACACATATATATATATATATATATCAAAAGTTTAGGATCACTTTAAAATTTCATAAACACACTTTGTTTAAGTGTTCTTTACTATTTCCTGCTATTTTACTATACTAGCCAATGTAACACTGTAATTGCATTGTTATTACATAGTGAGTTATATAATAAACACACTTTGTTTAAGTGTTATTTACTATTTCCTGCTATTTTATTATACTAACCAATGTAACTATGTTATTGCATGGTTATTACATAGTGAGTTATATAATAAACACACGTTGTTTAAGTGTTCTTTACTATTTCCTGCTAATTTACTATACTGGCCAATGTAACACTGTAATTGCATGGTTATTACATAGTGAGTTATATAATAAACACACTTTGTTTAAGTGTTATTTACTATTTCCTGCTATTTTATTATACTAACCAATGTAACTATGTAATTGCATGGTTATTACATAGTGAGTTATATAATAAAAACACTTTGTTTAAGTGTTCTTTACTATTTCCTGCTATTTTATTGCACTGTAGTAACATAGTAATGTAACTATGAATAGTAATTTAACACTGTAATGTAACTATGTAATTACATGGTTATTACAGATGATAAAAAAATGCCAAAATTCCAGACAGTGTTGTATTTCTGTGCAATTCAAGACTTAGTGAAGGTCATGGAATTCAATCCAATTTATATTACAAACATTTCCTCTGGATATATAACACTTTACAATATTAACACCCTTATAAATGGCTTATAAATGCTTATTAATAGTAATGAACAGCTTTAAACTCATCTCTAAGCAGTACAGCATGTTTTCTTTCTTATGTTATAAAACGCTGGGCGAATAAGTTACGGTCACCAGCAGCTTCGCCCTGTTTGGAGCCGTGAGGTTACCAGAGGATTAGGCTGCAGATATAATGGCCTACATTCACTACCACTCAAAAGTTTAGGATCACTTTAAAATTTCATTTAATTAATTTCACAATTAATGTAAGTGTATCAGATGATTTTTAAAGAATAAAAATGTACTAAAGCCTATTTTTGTGTAGAGCCTTATTTTTCATATCGTCCTATTATCAGCAAATCCAAGTTAAGGATGTTATTGGACTAATTGGTTGTTAGGACACTCTTGCTCAATTGTGATGCACAGCTGAAAAACATTCTACTAATAAGTGAGTATAAAAGGGAACAACATTCTAGGTTAGTTTAGTATCTGAAGATCAGCAGTTGATGACTTGCTGACCGACTCACAATGACCAGAAAGAAACAACTTTCTTTAGAGACCCGTCAGTCTATTGTTGTGTTAAGGAAGAAGATACTCCATTAAAACAAGAACATTTCACTGTGATCCCAAACTTTTGAACGGTAGTGTATATATACGTTCAATATACTTTCTAATTACATAGGCGGTCGTTTCAGTCTGTTGCGTAATGAATTAGATTTATGTTCTGCTTGCGTTCTGAGTCAGTGGATTCGGTTCCGGACTGATGTTCACTGTGTTCCGTTTGTTTTGGTGTCAAATGAAGTTGCATGGTCGTGTAAATCAGCTCAACTAAGCACTAATAAGCATCTTCCAGCACTGAGGAGCAACTAGTACAGACTAGAATTACTGTAAACACACACACACACACACACACACACACACATATATATATATATATATATATATATATATATATATATATATATATAAAATCCAATATTATCTTCCAATTTATTTCGCTAGCTGGGGTCATGAGTGGTGGGATATGACAATAAAACTCTTGAATTTAAAGGTAATTTTGTAATTACATAATAAGTTACAAGGTATATGACATTTAGTATCAGCATTCCTGACTATTTCCTGCTATTTTACTGTTATTTAAATGTAACTATGTAATTACATGTTTCAATATTCTTGACTGTTTCCTGCTATTTTACTATACTAGTTAAATATAACTATGTAATTACACAGTTATTATATAGTGTGTTATATAGTATAAGGCACATTTAGTATAAGCCTTTTTAAATATATTCACTGCTATTTTACTATAAATAGTAAAATATAACTATGTAATTACACAGTTATTACATAGTGTGTTATATAGTATAAAGCACATTTAGTATAAGCCTTTTAAAATATATTCACTGCTATTTTATTGTAAATAGTTAAATATAACTATGTAATTACACAGTTACTACATAGTGTGTTACATAATATATGACACATTTAGAATAAGGGTTTTTTAATATTTACTGCTATTTTATTATAACTAGTTAAATATAACTATGTAATTACACAGTTACTACATAGTGCGTTATATAGTATATGGCACATTTAGTATAAGCCTTTTTAAATATATTCACTGCTATTTTATTATAACTAGTTAAATATAACTCTGTAATTACACAGTTACTACATAGTGTGTTATATAGTAAATGGCACATTTCGAATAAGCCTTTTTGAATATTTACTGCTATTTTATTATAACTAGTTAATTATAACAATATAATTACACAGTTACTACATAGTGTGTTATATAGTAAATGGCACATTTAGAATAAGGGTTTTTTAATATTTACTGCTATTTTATTATAACTAGTTAATTATAACAATGTAATTACACAGTTACTACATAGTGTGTAATATAGTAAATGGCACATTTAGAATAAGGGTTTTTTAATATTTACTGCTATTTTATTATAACTAGTTAAATATAACTATGTAATTACACAGTTACTACATAGTGCGTTATATAGTATATGGCACATTTAGTATAAGCCTTTTTAAATATATTCACTGCTATTTTATTGTAACTAGTTAAATATAACTATGTAATTACACAGTTATTACATAGTGTGTTACATAATATATGGCACATTTAGTATAAGCCTTTTTAAACATATTCACTGCTATTTTATTATAACTAGTTAAATATAACTATGTAATTACACAGTTATTACATAGTGTGTTACATAATATATGGCACATTTAGTAAAAGCCTTTTTGAATATTTACTGCTATTTCACTATACTAGATAAATACAACTACATAATTACATGTTTATTACATAGTAAGTTGTATAGTACATGGCTCATTTTGCATCAGCATTCTTGATTGTTTCCTGCTATTTTACTATAACTAGTTAAATATAACTATGTACATGGCTATTACATTGTTATTACAATGTAAGTTACATAGTAACACATTTAGTATCGGTATTCTTGACTGTTTCCTGCTATTTTACTATACTAGCCAATGTAACTATGTAATTGCATGGTTATTACATAGTGAGTTATATAATAAACACACTTTGTTTAAGTGTTCTTTACTATTTCCTGCTATTTTATTGCACTGTAGTAACATTGTAATGTAACTATGAATAGTAATGTAACACTGTAATGTAACTATGTAATTACATGGTTATTACAGATGATAAAAAAATGCCAAAATTCCAGACAGTGTTGTATTTCTGTGCAATTCAAGACTTAGTGAAGGTCATGGAATTCAATCCAATTTATATTACAAACATTTCCTCTGGATATATAACACTTTACAATATTAACACCCTTATAAATGGCTTATAAGTGCTTATTAATAGTTATGCACAGCTTTAAACTCATCTCTAAGCAGTACAGCATGTTTTCTTTCTTATGTTATAAAACGCTGGGCGAATAAGTTACGGTCACCAGCAGCTTCGCCCTGTTTGGAGCCGTGAGGTTACCAGAGGATTAGGCTGCAGATATAATGGCCTACATTCTGTTTACAGTAATTTGAATGAAACTGCGTCTCGCTCACTTCAAGGCAGCTTTCTTTTTCCAAAATCAAACACAAGGCCTCAAAGAGGAGCTGCTTTTTATCCGCTCTGGCTGCCGGCCAGCCACACACTACAGATTCATTTAGCCGTAATAGCTTAGCCAAAGAGAGCCCATGCTGGACTTGGGAGAGGGTGGGGGAGGAGTGGTTGAGGTAGGGGGGGTTGCATGGGAACAGAGACAAGATGTGTGGGGGGGAGCTATCTGTTCAATCTCCCTTTTCATCATGAATCCATTAACTGGTCCAATAAAATTAATTACGTCCAGACTTCGGCGTAATTACCAACATGATGGCTGTCTCCCAAAATTTGGATTAGATTTCCAAGGCACAAAGGCGAAGCTGAAATTGAAGGAGAAATATAACAAATATATGCAACCTGGGGGATGTGACAGACATGGGACGTCTCGTCCAGCTGCTATAAACCACGTCGGGTCTCCTTCGGGAGATTAGTTAGCTTTCTGAGGGAATCCTCAGAGGATCCAAACCTTTTTCCAGGCCTGGAATCTACGCTACGCGTCGAATGATGTGAGACGGATGCTGAAAGTGACTGCAGTGGATGGTTGGTGAAGTTGGATGAAGTTTGCCAGGTGAAATCTTTGGGTTATAATTGATTTCATGGAGGCTCTTAAACTTATAGTGACCTGCCGCAGTCCCAGATGAAACCAGTATCTCCAAAATAGCAACTTTACAGGAGAGGCCGAAAACTGTCTTCGCTTTTAAACTAAGTCAATGGAACCAGATTTTTTTTCAAGCTATTTTGGAGCATTTCTATTGGTCGATTAACCACAAATTTCCAGCACAAAGTAAACGACAGATGCTGCATTCAAATGACGCAGAAAAATAAAAATAGACAAAAATGGAGATTTCTCCTTAGACAGCAACGATATGTTGACTTATTATACATTTTTTTAATTTAATGACAGACATCATAATATTTAACATCATGATGTCTTTCTAGATCAGCAAGTTCTGCTGCACTTTCTTTCTTTCTGCACCCAACAATGATTTTTTAAAATTCTGTATAATCTACTGTCCAAAAGTGTTAGACACCTAAGCTGATAGTTTAAAAGTCTGTATCTGATCAATAAGTGTATGTTCACCAGATCTGATTAGAACAGATGTAAATAATCATACATACAATACAAAGTTACATGAATATGTTATTGTGAGAGAAGTAGATCAGATCTTGAGCTCCAGTTTGAAGAACAAAGTTAGGTTCCAGATTTCTCCTGGACGCCCCAGACATTGTATGAATGTATTCAGTTCCTTCAGCAGCAATCTTGATTTAGCTTAATGAAGTACTGAGCAGTCAAAGCAGGTATTAGATGAGAACTGTATATAATACTGGGTTGTTTAGGAGAAGGAGAACTAACCACTATACCAACCACTACACCACCATACTAACCACTACACCACCATACTAACCACTACACCACCATACTAACCACTACACCACCGTACTAACCACTACACCACCGTACTAACCACTACACCACCATACTAACCACTACACCACCGTACTAACCACTACACCACCGTACTAACCACTACACCACCGTACTAACCACTACACCATCGTACTAACCACTACACCACCATATTAACCACTACACCACCGTACTAACCACTACACCATCGTACTAACCACTACACCACCATACTAACCACTACACCACTGTACTAACCACTACACCACAATACTAACCACCACACCACCATACTAACCACTACACCACCATACTAATCACTACACCACCATACTAATCACTACACCACCGTACTAACCACTACACCACCATACTAACCACTACACCACCGTACTAACCACTACACCAACATACTAACCACTACACCACCATACTAACCACTACACCACTGTACTAACCACTACACCACCATACTAATCACTACACCACCATACTAATCACTACACCACCGTACTAACCACTACACCACCATACTAACCACTACACCACCATACTAACCACTACACCACCGTACTAACCACTACACCACCGTACTAACCACTACACCACCGTACTAACCACCACACCACCATACTAACCACTACACCACCATACTAATCACTACACCACCATACTAATCACTACACCACCGTACTAATCACTACACCACCGTACTAACCACTACACCACCATACTAACCACTACACCACCGTACTAACCACTACACCACCATACTAACCACTACACCACCTTACTAACCACTACACCACCGTACTAACCACTACACCACCATACTAACCACTACACCACCGTACTAACCACTACACCACCATACTAACCACTACACCACCGTACTAACCACTACACCACCATACTAACCACTACACCACCATACTAACCACTACACCACCGTACTAACCACTACACCACCATACTAACCACTACACCACCGTACTAACCACTACACCACCATACTAACCACTACACCACCGTACTAACCACTACACCACGGTGCTATCCACTACACCACCATACTAACCACTACACCACCATACTAACCATTACACCACAGTGCTATCCACTACACCACCGTACTGACCACTACACCACCGTACTGACCAGATCATTTAAATATTAACTTTTTTATGTACAAATAGACTTTAATACCAAGTAAATGTTTTAAGCTGTGTAAGACAGTGTGGCCAGTTATACAGTCAGATACACTCAGCTTATTTATTGTCCAGAAACAGACCAGCTCTATATTTTTAGCCTCCCTACAAGAACACAGTGGACAGTACAATGTCCAGTCAAGTCACAATTATTCAGTGAAAGCTGCTCCTCAGTGCGGCTGCTAAGGTGGACAGAGCCCGAGTGTGACTGGAAGCAGGAGGAGGCTTATAAAGAGCATCATACAGTAGATCACTCTGAGCAGCTACCATGAGCTGACTCTGCTCCAGTCTATCAGCTTCACCTCCTTTGAGCTGCAAACGTCATGTATCGATTCCACTGGTTTTAAAATGTCCCTCTGTTTCCTGCATAAGATATATTACACATCGCCGCTGTCCAAAGAAAAACACAGAGCTCGTTGATTTTTCTTTCTGCTTCATCTGAACACGACAGCTGCCGATTACATCGTGTGAAATATTCATGATGAATGGACCAATAGGAACGCTCCAAAATTACTGTAAGGGTTTGTCTTGTCATGCTCCATGTGTGTGTCCTGTTTATGTCCTCCTGTCACTCTTGTGTGGTTCTGTTTGTTTTTGTCAGACATGTGTTCCATGTCTCCGACCTCTTGTCTCCGCCCCTCACCAGTTCTGTGTTTGTGCTCCCTCTCGTTTACCAGGTGTTTCTTGTTTAGTGTTTCCCCTGCTCCCTACAAAAGCCACTTCATTAAGTGAATGTTTGAGTCTGTCCGACCTAAGCTGAGCCAAGCCAGGCCCAACAAGGTCAAACCAAGCCAAGCCAAGCCAGGCCCAACAAGATCAAACCAAGCCAAGCCAGGCCCAACAAGATCAAACCAAGCCAAGCCAAGCCAGGCCCAACAAGGCCAAAGCAAGCCAAGCCAGGCACAACAAGGCCAAAGCAAGCCAAGCCAGGCACAACAAGGTCAAACCAAGCCAAGCCAGGCCCAACAAGATCAAATCAAGCCAGGCCAGGCCCAACTAGGTCAAACCAAGCCAAGCCAGGCCCAACAAGGTCAAACCAAGCCAAGCCAAGCCAGGCCCAACAAGATCAAACCAAGCCAAGCCAGGCCCAACAAGATCAAACCAAGCCAAGCCAGGCCCTAAAAGGTCAAACCAAGCCAAGCCAAGCCAGGCCCTAAAAGGTCAAACCAAGCCAAGCCAAGCCAGGCCCAACAAGATCAAACCAAGCCAAGCCAAGCCAGGCCCAACAAGGTCAAACCAAGCCAAGCCAGGCCCAACAAGATCAAACCAAGCCAAGCCAAGCCAGGCCCAACAAGGTCAAACCAAGCCAAGCCAGGCCCAACAAGATCAAACCAAGCCAAGCCAGGCCCAACAAGGCCAAACCTAGCCAAGCCAAGCCTAACAAGGTCAAACCAAGCCTCTCAGCTAAGCTAAGCTAAGTTAAAATACACCAAGCCAAGCCAGTGTTTACTTACCCTTCCCTGTCTTAGGGATTCTGCTCTGTCCTCTGCTCTTACAGGAAACCAGTGCCTGGAAACTCCGGACTGAGCTCTGGTAACGACCCTTTTGCTACATTCTCTCTCCTCTGCTCTGCTTGTTCTACTGGATACCACCATCAGGTTCTCCTGATTTCCTGGTTATCACCCTCTGCTACTGTGCTCATTGCATTTGCCCTGTTGTAAATCAGCCTGCTAATGGATCTCACCTTCGCCTCTGAGCCTTCTGAATTATTACAGTAACATGTTTCCATTGACTTACATTAAAAGTAAAAATGGTTTTTGTTCTCTTCTGTTGCCATTTTATTGGAACGTGATGATATACAATTACTGGATGTTACCGTAGAGCAGCTAAGTTGACTTTAATCTGGAGAGCTTCTATATGACAGATAACACATTGGTACAGCAGCAAGTGGAGTAGTTATCAAAAGATGTTTCGATACTGAGTGTTATATTGTTATATGTACATTTGAACATGAGTGTGTTGAGAGACGAGTGTAAATAGTGTAAAAGTTGGAGCCCATGTAGACAAATATTACTAAAACAAACATTTGTCTGTATTTAAATGTAAAAATGAGAATGTATATTTTTATAAGAGCTATAAAACCACCAAACCTGTTTATCAGAACAAGATCTCAGCATCTACACTATCTTCTTCAGTCCTGTTAGAGAAGCAGCTCATGTGGCTCCTCATGAAGCTGCTGGTCAGAATGTTCAAAGTATGTAGACCTGCATCAGAGCAAATGAGCTCATTTCCAAAAGACACTCTAAACATTCTTTACAAACAAATTGTAATAGAAATCTCACTAGTCCATCAAAACCCTGTCTGCAAATGTGAATCACCAAATTCTATCCAAAACACTTTGTCCCAATTTGCCAAAATTTGATCCAAGACTAAAAAATTCCAACCGTAACCTGACGGAATTCTGTCCAAACTCTAATGTAGCTTGACAAAATTCAATTAATCGCTAAAAGATTAAAAATAAAATGAACAACAACGTTTCATTCAGGCTAAGCACTTTTTGATTTAAGAAATCACGTCCACCTTAAATAATCCAGAGTGCTTCATGCTCCCGGATTCAGACCTGGGTTTTCTGCGCCACCGCGAGTCGACATGTGTTTTGGGAGTGTGGTCATTATATCACTGTGAAAGTTTAACCGCGAGGCTGCTGCTCGCGGTCATAACTCACGGCCGCGAGCTGTCATGTAGGAGGATGCTCATTAAATAAATGTGAAAGTTGCAGCGCGAGAGCGATGCTCTGCAGACACCAGCAACAAACCCGTGTTAATTATATTTTGCGTGACAGCAGCGTGGGTTGAGCCTCGGAGTTAAATCAATGGGGTTTGGTTTCGGGCATGAAAACCGAGCAGAGCGAGAGCTCTAATTTGAAGCGATACACACCCACACCTGACCAGCACCTGACAACACGGGGTCCGCCCAGTGCAGACATACTCGGAGTGACTGATATTTGTTCAAGTTCATTTTGTGTGAATTCAGTCAGTCCAGTGTTGCGGTGTTAAAGATCTTCTGCACGCTGAATTAATCGGTTTGTGTAGGGGTGATGGTGCTGGGATAGGGAGTAAGGGTGGTGGTGTTGGTGGGATTGGGAGTAATGGTTGTGGTGTCGGTGAGAGTGAGGATGGTGGTGGTGGGAGTAACAGTGGAGGTGGTGTTGGTGGGAATGGGAGTAAGGGTGGTGGTGTTGGTGGGATTGGGAGTAATGGTTGTGGTGTCGGTGAGAGTGAGGATGGTGGTGGTGGGAGTAACAGTGGAGGTGGTGTTGGTGGGAATGGGAGTAAGGGTGGTGGTGTTGGTGGGAGTGAGGATAGTGGTGGTGGGAGTACCAATGCACGTGGTGGTGTTGGTGGGAATGGGAGTAAGTGTGGTGGTGTTGGTGGGAGTAAGGATAGTGGTGGTAGGAGTAACAGTGGAGGTGTTGGTGGGGGTGTAAGTAAGTGTGGTGCTGGTGAGAGTAACACTGGAGGTGGTGGTGTTGGTGGGAGTGGGAGTAATGGTGATGGTGTTGATGAGAGTGAGGATGGTGGTGGTGGAGGTAACAGTGGTGGTTGTGGTGTTGGTTGGAGTCTGAGTAAGTGTGGTGGTGTTGGTGGGAGTGAGGGTGGTGGTGGTGTTGGTGGGAGTGGGAGTAAGTGTGGTGGTGTCGGTGAGAGTAAGGATGGAGGTGGTGGAGGTAACAGTGGTGGTTGTGGTGTTGGTTGGAGTCTGAGTAAGTGTAGTGGTGTTGGTGAGAGTGAGGATGGTGGTGGTGGAGGTAACAGTGGTGGTTGTGGTGTTGGTTGGAGTCTGAGTAAGTGTGGTGGTGTTGGTGGGAGTAAGTGTGGTGGTGTTGGTGGGAGTGAGGGTGGTGATGTTGGTGGGAGTGGGAGTAAGGGTGGTGGTGTTGGTGAGAGTGAGGGTGGTGGAGGTAACAGTGGTGGTTGTGGCATCGGTGGAAGTGGGAGTAAGTGTGGTGGTGTTGGTGAGAGTGAGGGTGGTGGTGGTGGAGGTAACAGTGGTGGTTGTGGTGTTGATTGGAGTCTGAGTAAGTGTGGTGGTGTTGGTGGGAGTGAGGGTGGTGGTGGTGTTGGTGGGAGTGGGAGTAAGTGTGGTGGTGTCGGTGAGAGTAAGGATGGAGGTGGTGGAGGTAACAGTGGTGGTTGTGGTGTTGGTTGGAGTCTGAGTAAGTGTGGTGGTGTTGGTGGGAGTAAGTGTGGTGGTCTTGGTGAGAGTGAGGATGGTGGTGGTGGAGGTAACAGTGGTGGTTGTGTTGTTGGTTGGAGTCTGAGTAAGTGTGGTGGTGTTGGTGGGAGTGAGGGTGGGAGTAAGTGTGGTGGTGTTGGTGAGAGTGAGGATGGTGGTGGTGGAGGTAACAGTGGTGGTTGTGGTGTTGGTTGGAGTCTGAGTAAGTGTGGTGGTGTTGGTGGGAGTAAGTGTGGTGGTGTTGGTGGGAGTGAGGATGGTGGTGGTGTTGGTGGGAGTGGGAGTAAGTGTGGTGGTGTTGGTGGGAGTGAGGGTGGTGGTGGTGTTGGTGGGAGTGGGAGTAAGTGTGGTGGTGTCGGTGAGAGTAAGGATGGAGGTGGTGGAGGTAACAGTGGTGGTTGTGGTGTTGGTTGGAGTCTGAGTAAGTGTGGTGGTGTTGGTGGGAGTAAGTGTGGTGGTCTTGGTGAGAGTGAGGATGGTGGTGGTGGAGGTAACAGTGGTGGTTGTGTTGTTGGTTGGAGTCTGAGTAAGTGTGGTGGTGTTGGTGGGAGTGAGGGTGGTGGTGGTGTTGGTGGGAGTGGGAGTAAGTGTGGTGGTGTTGGTGAGAGTGAGGATGGTGGTGGTGGAGGTAACAGTGGTGGTTGTGGTGTTGGTTGGAGTCTGAGTAAGTGTGGTGGTGTTGGTGGGAGTAAGTGTGGTGGTGTTGGTGGGAGTGAGGATGGTGGTGGTGTTGGTGGGAGTGGGAGTAAGTGTGGTGGTGTTGGTGAGAGTGAGGATGGTGGTAGTGGAGGTAACAGTGGTGGCTATGGTGTTGGTGGGAGTAGCAGTGGGGGTGTTGGTGTTGGTGGGAGTAGCAGTGGGGGTGTTGGTGTTAGGGTGGTCCAACTTTCTCTCCGGACCTCTGCCCTGGGTGAGATCAGCCAGCCCATCTAGGGTGCGCCTAAGTAGGATACAAATTTGTGAGATTCCAGAGTCTGTATCTCTGGTTCTCTGTATCCTAGCAATGCAAACCAGGGCTCGTTGGAAAGGGCGTGGTTTGCTCTACTGACCTGCTCCATCACAGATTTTCTCAGATTAATAAAGCCTGAGTTCTTAAGTCGCTTGTTGCAAAGCATTCCCTTCCCACGGTTTCATCCCTAACATTCTCGACTTTCAATAATATATAAGCCCATATGGATATAAAGCCTACACCTGTTTTCTTTGTCACAGGTGAGAAATACTGTAAGGCGTTTGAAGCCTCATACACCATAGGGGACCTCAGAGGCTTAAACTTTATTTGTATATCTCTCCGAAACTCTGTTTCTGGTCTCTGTTGACTGCACCGGACGCATCGGCTGCACTTAATATGTGCATTTTCAACAGAATAGGATACACTTGACATGAATAATTTCATGCATAATAAAAACAGTTGAGCCAGGCATCTTCTCACTCTTGTTTCCTCCCCCCCACCCCCCCAGCATGTTTACCATGGCTGAGATAATAGCAAATAGAAAGCACAATGCGAAGCATATTTCTACACAGATGGCTCTGAATTTATAGCCTGAAATGTTGTGAGGCTTGCTTGCAAACACTGGAGACGTGAAAAAACAGCTGCAATGCTCACGACTCCCCAGAGCGTCACGTATGCATTAATATGTCCTCGGTTCACAGACCAAACCATATAATACGTGATGGCGAGCGAATGCTTTTTAAAAACACAACCGCACTGAATTGCCAGGTAACATCTGCCTTGCATCTACGTTCATTGACTGTATAGGTGCATGCTGGATGGACCCCACCGAGTCCATTCTTGGCACTGTAGTTATACCAACCTGGTACTTGTCTGGTGCTGAATTCGCCTATGCCTTGTTTTAAGCTGAAACGTCCCGGAAAAAAATGTTACCTTAAATGTATGTCAGGCAGGAGGGGCACATTTGGGGCACAGGATTTGCTAATATGAATCAAAGCCCATCCTCTCCCCTAAAATATTACCTATAAGCTGATTCCACTGTAGGTAAGGTAGTAAATCACTGTATGTATAGTGATGTAGAACAACATTTGTGGAATTACAGTAAATTATAAATAAATAAATAAAAAAATACAACATTATCTGTACGTCTGATTATTATTAGATAAATCCAATTAAAGATCACTAGATACTCCACATTACATGTTTTAAATTATACATGCAATGTCTGGATTATATACATATATAACTAAAATATATATTGTTTTCTTTGGATTATAATGCTGAAATGAAATGATAATAAATGTATATTAAGGTTTCCTGACTAGACTAGACTAACATTAGTGTTAGACAGTAAGGCTGTGTCCCAAACAGCGCCCTCTGGAACATTACATACTGCACTACTGACAGCACTTCTAACGATGGAGTCCTTTTATTTATTCATTAATTAATTAATTTATTATATTTTATTTTTTGTATGTAGTGTAGTAGCAGTCTGCAGTTTGGGGCGTGGCCAGAGAGTAATGTAACTTTATGTTTCAGAGGGCTGTCTGACTAAAGTTAATATAAACTTTAGCTAACCCAAACCCTCCTAATCTGTTACCATAACAACACATTATACTAAAGCTGGTTTATTACAGTATATATGGTCATCATTGCTCTCATCACTGACCTCACGTTTAGAGGGTCAGTAAAGCTGCTGACTGCAGGATATTTCTGAACAGGCATCTCAACACAAGCCTTAACACAGTGAAGGACTCAGGCCACCTAACAACCAGAGCCCGATGCTAACAACAAACACAGCGCGTGAACTGCGAATGCAGCTAAAACACGCTTTTAAAATGAAAGTGTTTTTAAACAATGGCTTAATTTTTGGGTGGGACACGTCCCCCCGCCATCCCCCCCAGTTCCTACACCAATGATGTCAGGGAACTACATGACAGACTCTGGCTATTAAACTTTCCAATGATAACAATGGAGATATTTCAGTTTTCCTTTGGTCCAGAGAACAAGACATTACTTCCATGAACAATCTAAGAGCTTCAATCAGACCACAATACACCTTTCCACATGACATCAGTCCACTCCTGACGACCTGAGGTCCAGAGACCTCTTCTGGACGTTGTTGAGATATGACTTCCACTGTGGACAGTACAGTCTTAGTAGCCTTTCTGGATGCAGCATGTTGGAATGTTGGTCATTGACCACAGTTTCTCCATGAATCCTTGAGCTCATGTGGGGTCACAGCAGTACGCTGGTTTTTAATGTAGTGCTGTCTGAAGAGAGGCAAAAGTTCAGGGGCCTCCAGTTGTAGTTTTTGGCTGCAGCCTGTATCCAAATCTTTGATCATATTTTGCACCGTGGATGGGGCAAGGGGGCAAGCCTCCACTCATCCTTGCTTGAACAGGACTAGGCCTTCCCTAGATGCTTCTTCAATATAGCTAGTAGAGGCATCACCGGGTTCAAATTGATGTTGGATATACTTCACAACATTCCTTCCAACGTTCCATTGCTTTCCTCTTTTAAAATGTTCTGCAGGAATCAATATATATCAGGGCAGGAAAGGGGAACTCTGAGAAACTTGGGGCTGGAGCTCTGGGTGGCTTCGGCTGCTGGATTTGAAGCCAGGCTCTCCTTGCCAAGCAAAGAGTGAGTAAGATTTTGGAAGAGATGAAGGAGATGGGGAGGTGATGGGGTGTGAATTTCGTCACGAGAAGGTGAGGGCAGAGGCGTGGTTTATATAGAGCATGTAATGATGGAGAGGAGGAGTTTGGGCATGGTCCTTCTACCAAAGAAGATACAGGAAACATAGTGCCTTGAGTGAATGCTATTTTTTTTGGACATGGCAACAGAGGAGAAACTGCCGGCAGTGCTGTGTGGGTGGCCATTGTAGCAGGCAGGTCACCTCCAGTTATGATACCCTATAATAACCTAGAGCTGGACCTTTTAGATGGTCAATTTTTCCATCATGTTGGAGCCAGTGCTATACCCACCCTGACCACAGTGTGGCATCAACTCTACCAACGGTGGGCAGTAACACTGCAGTACCCCACAGGTCAACACAGAACAGCACAAACAACACATGTACACACATAAAGTGAGGAGCTTCAGAACACAGACCTCGTTTCAAAGGTCAAACTGTCGTGCTGACCTCACAGAGTCTGGGCAGAGTCTGAGCAGAGTCCCTGGGGCGTGTAGTCACTTTCTCCACTGCCCACTGCTCTACAGACCTGAGTCTCAGGCTCAACCAGCCAAGCCACTGGCACTTGCTCAAACAGTCACTGAAGGGAAGCAGTCAACGGCATGTTGCTCCGCCAGCAGGTCCTCACGGCTGGCCACAGTCCAGGCATTCTCGCTACTTTCTCTGTCCTCCAGCTGAGCTCCACTGCTGAGCCTCTCTACACTGCTTTCCTCCTGCCACCTGTCTTTCTCCCACTTCCTGTCCGAGCCTGGAATTCCCCTTCATCAAAGGTCAAGATAGCTTCACAAGTCACTGCTTTCTGTTTGTACTGTTATGTTGGCGTTTCTAATAAACAGACCAGCACACGTTGCCTCAGCTCTCTCCTCGGATCCTCCACTCGCCCTCTTGATACCGCACCGGAGCTTCAGGCAGCTCATTCGCTTTCTCCATGAATATCCTCGCGACCTCGGCAGGATGGGTCAACCATTCGCTGCCTGTAGTACTTTGCCTTTACCTTCGGGTGGAATTTGATGGACGGATGGAGGTCGAGCGGGAAAGTGGGAGAGGTGTAACCCTATTCTCGACTCATTGTTTTCCTTTCAGAAAATGATTTGGCACATAAAAGCTGAGTTGATGAGGGCGAGCGGAGTTAAATCGAAAGAAGGAGCGATGCATGTGTCTTACTGTGTTACAACGTTATCACCGTATGACCGTTTCTCTGTTTAGCACAGTCGAAGCCCTTCAGTGCTGTTCAAACACGGCATGCCAACACTCAGTTATACATTCGTTTCATTGCTCCGAGGTCACGAGGGGTTTATTGGCTACGTGTCTCTAATGTTTATTGTTTTTATTATTCCACACGAGTCCGAGACTTCTTCATCATGGAAACTGGTTGCATTAAAGCACATGCCGTGTAAAGCTTGGGCTGCATTGTAAACCTGGATAAGTTGATTGTACTTAAAGAGTTTGAGTGATTGCCTTAAAATATTGAAGTAATGCAAACTAGAGAAAATCAAAGGGTTTGAGTAAAATCAACTTAAATATCAAATAGACTGGAAGTAATCATTTGAGTTGAATACAATGAAATCTAAAGTGTTTGTACTTAAAATATTTAGTAAAATCAACCCTACTAACCATTTAATTCAACTCAACATTGAGTTTCCTGTAATCACAGACAGCAGTTACATTTAGTTTGATTTTATTTAAAATTACATCACTGGGATCATCTAGAATGATCCTGACTCTTGAAGGGTTCAGTAGTGATGATGACTGGTTTTGATTGGTCTAGTTAGAAAACTGTTTATCTTACAATAATTCTTAAATACAGTTTAAACACATTGAAATGATAAAAACACAGTAAATTACATTTTCTAACTTTAGATAAACATCAACTGCAGAACAACTTACCAAGTTCCAGAATGAGAAAAAGAGAGGGAACATGGCGGCTTGGTTAATTGTAGTCCTCTGTAGTTCTTCAAGAAAAGAAAACAATGGAGAAAATGTCCACTGTAGAGAATCCCAGCACTACAGAGTTTCTGTCCGAGGAAAAGAAGTTAAACTCAGAAAACACCAAATCTCACAGTGAAAATAGAAAAAGACTTCAAACCTTTACAAGCTCCACTAAACAACTCAAACTAGTCTTGATTGAACTGACCAATGAGAAGGTGCTACAGGGGCGTGGTCTAAGCTAAAACCTGATGTTTTAAATTCAACTTAAAAATATTAGCGTACTCAGTTATTCTTTCAAAATAGTAGAACATACTAAAACATTTTAAGTAATGAAATAAAACTTTTGTTTTAAGCAATCAGTACACAAACTCTTTACACACAAACTAATTACAGGTTAACAGTGTAGTGTATTGAGCTATGATAGAAAGAGGACTAGCACATCGCTTCTTCTGAGGATGTTATGAGCAAAACCAGTTAAAAGCAAAAGGATAATATTCAAGTGTATATGATATTTAGACAAGATATTTTTGCTTGTTTAAAGAAACTCAATGTCTTGTAAATGTTTGAATCTGTCCAGTGAAAAACAAGTATATACAAAATTGCAACTTTACAGGAGAGGCCAAAAACTTTCTTACTTTTAATGTAAGTCAATGGAACCAGATTTTCTTACAAGCTATTTTGGAGCATTTCTATTGGCCCATTCATCATAACATGCTCACACAATATAAACGGCAGCTGCTTCAATTAAATGTAGTAGAAAAATGAAAATCAGCAAAAATGTTCAAAGAATCTCAATTTTTGTCTATTTTTGTTTTTCTACACCTGAAAATGATGGCTGTTGCTCATACTATGTAAGAGTTTCATGATGAATGGATCAATAGAAATGCTCTAAAATATATTGTAAATAAATCTGGTTCCATTGATTTACATTGAAAGTGAAGTTTTTGGTCTCTCCTGTAAAGTTGATATTTTGCATATACTTGCTTTTCATTGGACAGCGATGATATATTAAAATATGTGTGTGTGTGTGTTTGGGTTTATGTTATTGGTTGTAATTTGTTAGTAAAAACTGTTTATCAAATAAAACTAATAAAACTGTTGAACTACAGTCAATATGCTAGTTCTAAAAAATATAATTACCGCAATATTATAAGTTTTAGAAGATTTTTGATGATTTTTCAAAAACTATTTTGATTGAAATTATTGTTCATACAAACTACATTTCTAGGCTGTATAAAACTATGAATTACTTGTTGCCATATTAAGTCATTTTTATACCAGTGAAGGTGTTTTTCAGTATATAATTAATGTGGGACATAAACTGGGATCCTCTAATTAACCTTAACCTCTAATTAATTGAAAAATAGTGACATTATACTGTTGGTTAGTTAAAAAAAGGCATGTTGAGGTAAAGGTCAGTGTTTAGCTGCTTCGCCCACAGTCAGTCTTAACTAACTGGAACTGTGGCTTTGTTCTGCCTCAGGTTGGCGCTGTAGGTAATTAGTTTACTCTGTTGGCTCTTCATAGCCTAGACTTACAATAAGCCCAGTTTTAGTAATGCTGACGAGACGCTAGAAGACTTTTAAAAGACTCTGAAAAGAAGTTTAATAGATTAAAGTCTGACTCCCCCTCACATCTGAAGGCTAGTTACAAACTTTTAGTCACAGACTAGGATTTAGCAAAGACTGGGGGTCTTTCAGAGTCACTGTTTATAAGACCGCTACTAAATTCCTTTTGAGATTATTTCCCATTGATATGATTGAAGTTAGCATATTCAGCTAAATGTACAGTTAGCTGCTAGGCTAATTGTAACTGTAGCCCCGTTCAGCAGTGTTTTAGCTTAGCATACTTAGCGGGGACTTCGAGAGCTTCACCGATTTCTCTCCACCTTTTTTCATTTTCCACTCTGTCGTGGTATAAATGTGAAGACACGTCAAAGAGGCACTCTTGCTTACTCCACATCTCATTCCACAGCTCACTCCACAGCTCACTCCACAGCTCACTCCACAGCTCCACCAGTTTCTCCTCCTTTTGTAAAGTCCAGGAGAACCGCAGTTTCCGAACCCTCGCCGGACCCCCCTCCACATCTAACTTCTTTACCCACCAGACGTTCCTCTACTTGCCTCATGGCTTCCTGTTTGGTGCTGAACAGAGCTCTCCTATTGGTTGTCGACAATGTTTTCATCACTATTGTCGTAAGGCCAAGACTTCAGATTTATGATTAAACGCGGTTGATTTTATCGGAACGCTCGGATGAGAAAGAGACTGACTTAAACCTGCAGTCTCGACCACCTCACACTAAACCATCTAGACGACTCGAGCGCGACTCTACTTTAGCAAGACTCTCATGATTTTATTCCGACACTGGAAATTTGTCTGCGACCGTGTTTGGTGTAGGGTCAGCATAAGACGTTCAAAGAAGGATTGAACTCAGTATTCTCAAACTGAAGATGAGATGATGAGTAAGACCTTATGTGGATGTGTGGAAGACCTACGAAAGTACAGGGTGAGTCAAAAGTCTCAGGACACCCTTTTATTTTGAGAAACGAAAGAGAAAATGATGTATCTGAATACTCCAGCAAGTAATGGGTGAGGGGGCCTATCTTTAAGGCTGCCACACTGAACAACATGTTCACTGAACATGTTGTTCAATGTGGTTGTTGTTGCAACTTTCTGTGTTGATAACGTTTGAACCACAAGAGATATTACAAATCTGATTGCACCAATCAATTTCTGAGTCGATTCTGGTCTTCTTTGTTCTGCTACAAGACCAACTTTCATTGGAAAAACTTGCCCTTGATCCAATATGGTGGCTTTTAAGATAGTGGCCATGTTTGGGACATAGCCTAAAAGATAGGGACCCTCACCCATTACTTGTTGGGGTATTCAGATACATAATATTCCCTTTCCTTTCTGAAATAAAAGAGTGTCCTGAGACTTTTAAATAAACCTCATCTCCAGAAGAACCACTAAAACCAAACAATCTGTTGGCCTAAACTCTGCTATGGTGAGTGAGGTGTTGCTGAAGTAGCCCTAAACATGGAACCCCCTCCGAAATAGAATGGTTTTGATAAAGTTATGAACACTGCGAATGATAAGACTACTGTGACGACCAGACAGCCAGCTGGAAGTGAGCGGGAGGAGGTCAGCGGTGGAGCAGTCGAGGAGCCACCTGTTGGCGTATTTTGGTGGAGCTCCTGTTTGAGTGGGCCATTAATTTCTGCCTCCGTTTATTTAGAGGCTGCGGGTCAGCTGTGTGCAGCGGAGGAAGACCCATAATCCTCCCGGGCCCGTCATCACCTCTTAGCCTCGTCTCGTCCTCCCTTCTCTCTCCAGCGAGCTACCCTACTTCTCTCAGCCGCTGCAGCCGAACACTCCCACCAACTTCCACACGGACGCAGACGGAAAGACGTTGTGCACTAATTGTCAAATGGAGCATCGTGTCTAGCGTGACCTTCATAAGCTGAGAGGTGTGTGTGTGGGGGGGTCTTCGGGGACGGAGATGTAATGTAGTCCGTCCATTATTGATGGCATGCCGTGTCCTCCATGCATATAAATCTACGCTGATGTTCTGGACGCTAGAAGGGACGGTAACAGCGAACAGGAGACAGGATGTCTAGGCCGTCGTCCAAAACATCTCAATGTGTTGAGCAGCAAATTTCAGTTTAGCCGGGAAACACCACACCGCTCAGGGAACAGGGGTACACTTGAACAACACAATATAACTCCAAGGAAATCAAACTGTCCACAAATTATTGGCAATTAGCAAGACACACTCAATAAAGGAGTGGTTTTGCAAGTGGGGACCACAGACCACTTCTCAGTACCTATGCTTGAGACCGACTCTACAACCCACACAAGTGGCTCAGGTAGTGCAGCTCATCCAGGATGGCACATCAATGCGAGCTGTGGCGAGAAGGTTTGCCGTGTCTGTCAGTGTAGTGTCCAGAGGCTGGAGGCGCTACCAGGAGACAGGCCAGTACACCGGGAGACGTGGAGGAGGCCGTAACGTTTGAACCACAAGAGATATTGCAAATCTGATTGCATCAATTGATTTTAGAGACAGTTCTGGTCTTTTTTGATTTGCTACACGACCACCTTCCCATTGGAAAAACTTGCCCTTGATCCAATATGGTGGCTTTCAAGATAGTGTCCATGTTTGGGACATAGCCTAAAGGATAGGGATCCTCACCTGTTACTTGTTGGGGTATTCAGATACATCTATGCTTGAGACCGACTCTACAACCCACACAAGTGGCTCAGGTAGTGCTGCTCATCCAGGATGGCACATCAATGCGAGCTGTGGCGAGAAGGTTTGCCATGTCTGTCAGCGTAGTGTCCAGAGGCTGCAGGCGCTACCAGGAGACAAGCCAGTACACCAGGAGATGTGGAGGAGGCCGTAGCAGGGCAACAACTCAGCAACAGGACCGCTACCTCAGCCTTTGCGCAAGTAGGAACAAGAGGAGCACTGCCAGACCCCTGCACAATGAGGGCCCGACGTCCACAGATGGGAGTTGTGCTCACTGCCCAACACCATGCAGGACGCTTGGCATTTGCCAGAGAACACCAGGATTGGCACATTCACCACTGGTGCCCAGTGCTCTTCACAGATGAAAGAAGGTTCACACTGAGCACATGTGACAGACGTGACAGAGTCTGGAGACACCGTGGAGAATGTTCTGCTACCTGCAACATCCTGGTGTGGGGTGGCATTTCTTTGGAGGGCCGCACAGCCCTCCATGTGCTCGTCAGAGGTAGCCTGACTGCCATTAGCTACCGAGATGAGATCCTCAGACCCTTTGTGAGACCATATGCTGGTGTGGTTGGCCCTGGGTTCCTCCTAATGCTGGACAATGCTAGATCACATGTGGCTGGAGTGTGTCAGCAGTTCCTGCGAGATGAAGGCATTGAAGCTTTGGACTGGCCCACCCGTTCTTCAGACCTGAATCCGATTGAGCACATCTGGGACATCATGTCTCGCTCCATCCACCAACACCACAGAGTTGGCGGATGCTTTAGTCCAGGTCTGGGAGGAGATTCCTCAGGTGACCATACGCCACCTCATCAGGAGCATGCCCATCTCCATGGAAATGTTATTTAGAAAGCCAAATGTGGTTCTTGGCTTTGATGTGCAGGTTCTTATTTACAGATATACTAAAAAAGAACACTGTCTACTGAAAGAATATTTGAGGAGATCAAAGTGGTTCTCGGCTTTGATGTGCAGGTTCTTATTTACAGATATACTAAAAAAGAACACTGTCTACTGAAAGAATATTTGAGGAGATCAAAGTGGTTCTCGGCTTTGATGTGCAGGTTCTAATTTACAGATATATTAAAAAACATCCACTGAAAGAATCTTCAAGTAGATGAAAGTGGTTCTCGGCCTTGATGTGCAGATTCTAGTTTACAGATATATTAAAAATGCCCACTATAGGAATCTTTGAGGAGATGAAAGTGGTTCTTGGCTTTGATGTGCAGGTTCTAATTTATAGATATATTAAAACACCCACTGAAAGAATCTTTGAGGAGATGAAAGTGGTTCTTGGCTTTGATGTGCAGGTTCTAATTTACAGATATATTAAAAAACACCCACTGAAAGAATCTTTGAGGAGATCAAAGTGGTTCTTCTAATTTACAGATATATTAAAAAACACCCACTGAAAGAATCTTTGAGGAGATCAAAGTGGTTCTTGGCTTTGATGTGCAGGTTCTAATTTACAGATATATTAAAACACCCACTGAAAGAATCTTTGAGGAGATGAAAGTGGTTCTTCTGATTTACAGATATATTAAAAATACACCCACTGAAAGAATATTTGAGGAGATCAAAGTGGTTCTTCTAATTTACAGATATATTAAAAACACCCACTGAAAGAATCTTTGAGGAGATCAAAGTGGTTCTTGGCTTTGATGTACAGATTCTAATTTACAGATATATTAAAAAACACCCACTGAAAGAATCTTTGAGGAGATCAAAGTGGTTCTTGGCTTTGATGTGCAGGTTCTAATTTACAGAAATACTAAAAAAGAACACTGTCCACTGAAAGAATCTTTGATGAGATCAAAGTGGTTCTTGGCTTTGATGTACAGGTTCTAATTTACAGATATATTAAAAAACACCCACTGAAAGAATCTTTGAGGAGATGAAAGTGGTTCTTCTAATTTACAGATATATTAAAAAACACCCACTGAAAGAATCTTTGAGGAGATCAAAGTGGTTCTTGGCTTTGATGTGCAGGTTCTAATTTACAGATATATTAAAACACCCACTTAAAGAATCTTTGAGGAGATGAAAGTGGTTCTTCTGATTTACAGATATATTAAAAATACACCCACTGAAAGAATATTTGAGGAGATCAAAGTGGTTCTTCTAATTTACAGATATATTAAAAACACCCACTGAAAGAATCTTTGAGGAGATCAAAGTGGTACTTGGCTTTGATGTACAGATTCTAATTTACAGATATATTAAAAAACACCCACTGAAAGAATCTTTGAGGAGATCAAAGTGGTTCTTGGCTTTGATGTGCAGGTTCTAATTTACAGATATATTAAAAAACACCCACTGAAAGAATCTTTGAGGAGATCAAAGTGGTTCTTCTAATTTACAGATATATTAAAAAAAACACCCACTGAAAGAATCTTTGAGGAGATCAAAGTGGTTCTTGGCTTTGATGTGCAGGTTCTAATTTACAGATATATTAAAAAATACCCACTGAAAGAATCTTTGAGGAGATGAAAGTGGTTCATCTAATTTACAGATATATTAAAAACACCCACTGAAAGAATCTTTGCGGAGATCAAAGTGGTTCTCGGCTTTGATGTGCAGGTTCTAATTTACAGATATATTAAAAATCAACCACTGAAAGAGTCGTTGAGGAGATCAAAGTGGTTCTCGGCTCTGATGTACAGGTTCTAGGAAGGTGGTTCCTCCGCAGCAGCGCTCCAGTTTTCCTAGAGCATGTGTGTTTTCCTCTACGGTTCTGAAAAATGGCGCCTATTAGTTTTGGAGATGCATCGGGAAACGTCCCCCCGCGCTCGTAAACACAAGCCGCATAATCAAACAGTGCTTCATGCATATTCTCTCACTTACGGCTACCAGGCTGGATGTTCCTCCTCCGCCATTTATAACAGGAGGAAGGAGGATGTTATATTTCGGCAGCTATATTTGGGGCGGGACGTTTTTGATGGATGAGCCTCCGTCCGTCTGAGGGTCTCGGAAGGCACGCTTGGGTTCAACACTGAATCAGTCCCGTCGAGCTGACCCACTTTCGTCCTCTCTCCCCTCCGATAATACATTGTTATTATTATTATTATTACTCGAATCGGTATTATCCAAATAAATCATGCGCCCGGGACCCCATGGCTATCAAAGAGCGCGGAGCCCGTCGAGTGATTTAGTGCTTGGGTAAAAAAAAAAACAAAAAAAAAAAACATGCAATGACCCACTTAGAGATTCAACACAGGGCTCGCTTAAACTCCAGCATGGAAGAGCAATTAGTGAGGGCGCTTAGGATCGCCGGGCTGAACCTCGTCCAATCTGTTTTACAGTTTTCTTAACATGGACATTCATTTTGACCTGTATGTACAAATGAGCTCTTATAATAGGAGGCAGCGAAACTCAGCAACTGCCCATTGATTCCTATATACACAGGGGTTGGACAATGAAACTGAAACACCTGGTTTTAGACCACAATAATTTATTAGTATGGCGTAGGGCCTCCTTTTGTGGCCAATACAGCGTCAGTTGGTCTTGGGAATGACATATACAAGTCCTGCACAGTGGTCAGAGGGATTTTAAGACATTCTTCTTGCAGGACAGTGGTCAGGTCACTATGTGATGCTGGTGGAGGAAAACGTTTCCTGACTCGCTCCTCCAAAACACCCCAAAGTGGCTCAATAATATTTAGATCTGGTGACTGTGCAGGCCATGGGAGATGTTCAACTTCACTTTCAGGTTCATCAAACCATCTTTCTCCAGTCTTGCTGTGTGTATTGGTGCATTGTCCTCCTGATACACGGCACCACCTTCAGGATACAATGTTTGAACCATTGGATGCTCATGGTCCTCCAGAATGGTTCGGTAGTCCATGGCAGTGACGCGCCCATCTAGCACAAGTATTGGGCCAAGGAAATGCCATGGCAGCCCAAACCATCACTGATCCACCCCCATGCTTCACTCTGGGCATGCAACAGTCTGGGTGGTACGCTTCTTTGGGGCTTCTCCACACCGTAACTCTCCCGGATGTGGGGAAAACAGTAAAGGTGGATCATCAGAGAACAATACATGTTTACATTGTCCACAGCCCAAGATTTGATCTCCTTGCACCATTGAAACCAACGTTTGGCATTGGCACGAGTGACCAAAGGTTTGGCTATAGCAGCCCGGCCGTGTATACTGACCCTGTGGAGCTCCTGACGGACAGTTCTGGTGGAAACAGAAGAAGCTGAGGAGCACGTTTAGTTCTGTCGTGATTTGTTCAGCCGTGGTTTTATGTTTTTGGATACAATCCGGGTTAGAAGCCAACATCCCTTTCAGACAGCTTCCTCTTGCGTCCACAGTTAATCCTGTTGGATGTGGTTGGTCCTTCTTGGTGGTATGCTGATGTTACCCTGGATACCGTGGCTCTTGATACATCACAAAGACTTGCTGTCTTGGTCACAGATGCGCCAGCAAGACGTGCACCAACAATTTGTCCTCTTTTGAACTCTGGTATGTCCCATAATGTTGTATTATTGTAATATTTTGAGATAAACTGTCTCTTACCTGCTAACTGAACTTCACACTCTGCTCTTACTGGTGCAATGTGCAATTAATGAAGACCACCAGACTGGTCCAATTTAGCCATGAAACCTCCCACACTAACATGACAGGTGTTTCAGTTTCATTGTCCAACCCCTGTATATATCGTATACCACTCAGTCCTTAAACACCCATGTGGGAAGACGTATCCCAGTCACGGGAAAGATCTCACTGTGTTAAAATACCCACATATACACACACACACTAATAAACAGACACACTAGGGGGCAGTAAAACACACACATATACATACACACTAGTGAACAGACACACTAGGGGCAGTAAAACATACACATATACATACACACTAGTGAACAGACACACTAGGGGCAGTAAAACATACACATATACACACACTAATAAACAGACACACTAGGGGGCAGTAAAACACACACATATACATACACACTGGTGAACAGACACACTAGGGGGCAGTGAAACACCCACATATACACACATATACACTAGTGAACAGACACACTAGGGGGAAGTAAAACACACACATATACACACACACTAGTGAACACACACACTAAGGGGGCAGGGACACACTCACATATAAACACACACAAATGAACAGACACACTAGGGGGCAGTAAAACACCCACATATACACACACACACTAGTGAACAGACACACTAGGGGGCAGTGAAACAATCACATATACACACACACTCTAGGGAACAGACACACTAGGGGGCAGTAAAACACTCACATATACACACATATACGCTAGTAAACAGACACACTAGGGGCAGTAAAACACTCACATATACATACACACTAGTGAACACACACACTAAAGGAGCAGTAAAACACCCACATATACACACACACTAGTGAACATAAACACTAGGGGGCAGTAAAACATCCACATATACACACACACTAGTGAACAGACACACTAGGGGGCAGTAAAACCCCCACATATACACACACACTAGTGAACATAAACACTAGGGGGCAGTAAAACATCCACATATACACACACACTAGTGAACAGACACACTAGAGGGCAGTAAAACACTCACATATACACATACACTAGTGAAAAGACACACTAGGGGGCAGTGAAACCACCCACACTAGTGAACAGACACACTAGGGGGCAGTAAAACACCCACATATACATACACACACTAGTGAACAGACACACTAGGGGGCAGTGAAACACCCACATATACACACACTAGTAAACAGACACACTAGGGGGCAGTAAAACACCCACATATACACACAGACTAGTGAATATAAACACTAGGGGGCGGTAAAACACCCACCAGTCAGGTTAGGTGCTTCATGGGATCAAAAAATTGCAGAACATGAGTAGAACATGAACCGGCCACCACAGAGTCCTGACCTTGTAACCCTGATGGTAGTCATTGAGGACCTACTGGAGTGGTTCAAGACTCACCGTCAGTACAAGACCTCAGCCAAACCTGGCAAGGCTGCATAGGGCTGTTAAAACGCTGCCCTGGCGAACGTGTGCCTCAGTCCAAGGCGGCCCACCGATACATGTATTAGTGTGAACGACTTTGAACTGTGAGTTTCCTTTGTATAGGAAAGCAGGTCAAAGACGAGTTACCGTGGCAATAAATCGCCCAAGCAGACGTAACGAATCGAGAGATAAGGTAAAAAACCCGAGTGTTCCTTTAAGAGTCTGGGCAGCTGCAGCTGCAGTTGGGAAGTTGATCCAGACATGATTTAGATCCGGGGAAACGTCCTGGCGGGCCGGGAAATGGTGGGAGTTTAGCTGACGCACGCTTGCTTTACGGCCTGGGGATGTTTATGACCTGTCGTAAACGTAGCGATATTTTTGCAAATGCGTTCCACCAAAAAATGAGAGCTAATTAAAGTCATATTTCAGGGGTATCACACGGGTTTGCGATGGGATGGGGGGGGGGGGACTAATAGAGCTTCCTTAAAAGGGGTGCGTCATTTTCTTTTCTTTTTTTTTGCCCGTTCTTTTCTCGCCACTCAGGGCCTCCACCAATAATACAGCAGAAAAACGCAACTCGCAGGTGTTTCCAGGGGCAACATCAGTCTTCCAGACCTTCATTAGGCAGAGAGCTGTCTCCCATTAATTCTGTGACAGTTAACATTAACGTTAGAAAACATTAATTAATGCCACAAATTACCCAAAAGCCCAGGGGAACGGCATAACCTTAGCAGAGTTTCATCATCCATCCTCCCGCCGCAATTATCAAACTGTCCAAAGAGAGCCAGACGCACAAAAGCCCCTCGTTAGCTTAAACCGAGGACTGCGTTTCAAACTATTCATCCGTCCGCCGTGTCTCTGTTGTGTCTTCATATCATATTTGCTATAATACTGCTTTGTCTGCATGTGAACTGTTATTATATTCTATATGTTGGAGTTGTTTATGGGTGCCAGACCTCATAGATTACAGCTGAAAATGAGCCAGTTGGGCAACAGTTGCACGTAAATACACATTGATGCATAAATAAATAAATAAATCCATCTCTGTGTTATACTGTATATAGTCTATTTGAATGGGCTTAAAAATGAACAAGTCGGCTAAACCTAGATTCTTAAACTGCAGGCCTTCTTGATTTTTTATCATTTTCATGGGGGTTCATTAATTATGCACTGTCCCCGTACACACAAAGTATTGTACAATTCCATCCATTCATTGTCTGCTGCTTAATCCCACTAGTCAAGGTCACGGGGGGGGGGGGTCTGGAGCCAATCCCAGCGTCATCAGGCGAAGGCAGGGTACACCATGGACAGTTCCTGTCCAAGCAGTTGAACACAGCAGACCCTCTGTAGCGTTTCTCCAGGAACTACATCCTGTCTGAGCAGTGGCAAGGCCGGGCTTGCTGAGAGCCTGTAGTGCAGTACTAGCAGACCGAGAGCACCTCATTAAAGTGGCGTGCGGTGGAACAGTCTCACAATGATGGTGATCAATGCTCTGGTCAGATGGGAGTAGACCGACCTTGAACTTGGCTGGAGATGTAGACATGTCTAGACAGGGCTAGATGTTAGCAGGGCTGATGTACGGAGAAGCTGCCTCCATCTGCAGTTGGCAACTCAGTGACGTGACTCTTCCAAATCACCTAATAAAGTGCAATCAGCTCTCATTATGCTTTACGTTGGTTGGTCTGTTGGCAGCCAACAGCATGAGGCCTTCTGTCTGAGCAGACCATAGAGCTGACCCTTTCAGTCGTAGAGTTTCCAGGAACAAAGTCCTGTCCAAACAGTTGAACACAGCAGACCCTCCATAGCGTTTCTCCAGGAACTACATCCTGTCTGAGCAGTACTAGTAGACCGAGAGCACCTCGACTAAAGTGGCATGCAGTAGAACAGTCTGAAAATGATGGTGATCAATGTTCTGGTCAGATGGTAGTAGACCGACCTTGAACTTGGCTAGAGTTGTAGACGTAACAAGGCCAGACGTTAGCAGGGCTGATGTACGGAAAGGCCACCGTAGATGTAGGCTACCTAGAACTCTGGTGACTGAGACCTCAGCGCTGAACACTAGTAGTGCTCACATTATCACTATGGACTCAATTAAAAATCATTGGCTCTTGCCCTCCATCTGCAGTTGGCACCGTAGTGCAACTCAGTGACGTGACATCGTTTGCAAAGCACCTAAAAAAGTGCAATCAGCTCTCACTATGCTCTACGTTGGTTGGTCTATTGGTAGCCAAGAGCATGAGGCCTCAGACACTAGTTGGCTATCGGCCACTTAGCAAAGATTAGTCCGTTTAATTTTGGGCTTATTAATTTGCATCCTCCCTATAACGTATATTCTGATTGCTAATATCTACATCAATTTAACATCAGTAGAGAAACACTTTCCCTCGTTCAGCCAATTCATACAGTCCCAATTAGCCAGAAACAATTAGCCACTGATGACGAAGACCCGATCCGACACACCGTGGCATTAATAATGAAGAATCTCTGCGGAAAGATAAGGGTCAGCGCTAATGATGGACCGTCCTTATAGCACCCGCTCAGCAATCTCTCCATCAGCAATAAAACAATTACCTTTGCTGATATAGCTTGCCGCACACATAGCGGCGGAGTGATAAGGTATGATGTACGCCGCAATAAAGTCCTACTGGTGGACCTTTGATTGTCTCCGTGATGAGAGAGCGTCGGGGAATACGGCTTGTAATGACTTCATTTCATACCCAACACCTTGCCTGACATACGCGGGATCATACCGGGCAAATAATTGCTCACCGGCTCTACCTGAGGAGACATGATTTCCCTTCGCCCATTATCAGCACAGATACATTAAACACATCCATCTTAGCGCTGCGCTAAACCGCTTCAGCGTTTCCAGCCCCTCTCAAAGCTGCTGATCTGGTAGTAGATGTCGTGCACGTACGGCACGGGCCGTGACTTCGCTCTCTTAACGTTGTTGTGCTATCATGTTCGGGACGGCCTCTCGTTCGTTTTCCTAATTTGCTTGTACGTTCTGTGTATCCAGTGTAGGCGTTAAGGCCTATTGATTGTGCAGTTGTGTGAGTGTTTATTTATTATAGGGACTATTTATCGTATTGCTAATTAGCTTATGCAGTTATAACATAGGCAGCGTAACTTTAATTAGTATAAGCCGTATATCAGGAGGGGATGTTTGTTGGTGTGTTCAAGATTCTGGAAGTTATTAAATGATACATGATATTCTGTAACTATGTACACTATATTGACAAAAGTGTGTGGACGCCTGACGTGAGCTATAGTCATTGAACCATAGTCATTAAAATGGATTTGCCCCCTGCTTCTCATACCCACCAACACTGCCTTGCTGCTATAACTTACATTCCTCTGGAAGAATATGAAAAAGAGCATTAATGAAGTCAGGCACTGATGTTGGATGAGAAGGCCAGACTTGCAATTTTCCCCCTAAAACGTGTTCAGTAGGGTTGAGGTCAGGGCTCTGTGCAGGGCAAACCAGGAAAGGGTTCTTCCCCAAACGGCTTCCACAAAGTTGGAAGCATGTAAGGTGTCTGTAGTACAAACATCACCATTGACTGGAACTAAGGAGCCTGAAAAAACCAGCTTTATCCCCCCTCTACCAAACTTTACTGTTGGTACCATACATTCCAGTAGGTAGCGTCTCCTAGATTTACTCACCAAACCCAGGTTCAGACTGCCAGATAGTGAAGCGTAATTGATTAATCACTTCAGAGAACATGTTTCCACTGATCCAGAGTTCAGAAGCGGTGCTTTATACCACTCCAGAGTCCATGTGGTGGAACTTCACACCCTCAAAAGTCTATGTGGTGGAACTGTACATCCCTCCAAAGTCCATGTGGTGGAACATTACATCCCTCCAAAGTCCATGTGGTGGAACATTACATCCCTCCAATTCCACGTGGTGGAATTTTACACCACACCAGAGTCCAGGGGTGAAGCTTCACACCACTCCAGAGTCCATGTGGTGAAACTTTACATCCCTCCAAAGTCCATGTGGTGGAACTTTACATCCCTCCAAAGTCCAGTGGTGGAGCTTCACATCACTCCAGAGTCCATGTGGTGAAGCTTCACACCAATCCAGAGTCTAGTGGTCGAGTTTCACATTACTCCAGAGTCTATCGGTGAAGCTTTACACCACCCAAGAGTCCTGTGGTGAAGCTTTACTCCACTTCAGAGTCTACTGGTGAAGCTTTCCACCAATCCAGAGTCTAGTGGTGGAGCTTTACACCAATCCAGAGTCTAGTGGTAGAGCTTTACACCAATCCAGAGTCCAGTGGTGAAGCTTTACACCACTCCATAGTCTAGTGGTGAAGCTTTACACCACTCCAGAGTCTAGTGGTTGAGTTTCACATCACTCCAGAGTCTAGCGGTGAATCTTTATTCCACTTCCGAGTCTACTGGTGAAGCTTTACACCAATCCGGAGTCTATGGTGGAGCTTTACACCAATCCAGAGTCTAGTGGTGGAGCTTTACACCAATCCAGAGTCTAGTGGTCAAGTTTCACATTACCCCAGAGTCTAGTGGTGAAGCTTACACAACTCCAGAGTCCAGTGGCAGAGATTTACACCAATCCAGAGTCCATTGGTGGAGATTTACACCATTTTTACATGTTATCCACTTCAGAACTCAGTGGTCGTGCTCTGTAAGTATGGATGGTCTCCCACTTCATTGCATGTACTTGCAGATGCTTCTGTTCCACAATAATAACATTTCAGTAGTTTACGACAACTTGAGCAGGGCAGAAATTTCATGAACCCTCTTGTGGCAAAGACGGCATCCTATGACAATGCTATGTTTAAATTCACTGAGCACTTCAGTTAAATACATCTGGTAGCAATGGATGTGGCTCAAACTCCAGAAATCAATCATTAGGAAGGGCGTCTACATACTTTTGGCCATATTAACAGCCTCAAGATTGTTAACTCCAGCGTCACACTGTCTTCTGGGCCTGTGGCTTTCAACCTGAACTCCAACTCCCAGAATCCCTCTGGGGATCATGTGACTCAGACTTCCTCATCAGCATCCAATCACAGATGACCTCTCAGCTCAAACTGAACTGATTATTGATTCCAGCCACCTGTTCATGCCTCTACCTAAATAGTTTGGTTTCTGTTCTACTTTATGAAGTATTGCCACAGTTTACTGCTACATAAGAATGGTCATTTAAGATGTTCTACCACATCTTCTGGTCATCTTAAAGCTTTGTAAAATTGGTTGCATGGCTCTTTAGAGTCCTTTGACCTCCAAGCCTTTCCTGGTCCTGGACAGTAGTCATGCATTTCTGGTCATATGAGTAGACCTGTGGACCACATATCAACTTAGAGGCGTTGGAGGATGTCAGCAGTGACGTAAGTCATTTATTTCATCATCTGAGAACTGAATGTTCTTTGCTTCGTGACTTGCAATTGTGGTCAGTTTTAGCCAGATTGATTGGCTGGAGGAGCCCAGCTTTGGCTCTGCTTGCTGGACCAGCACAGAGACACCTGAGTGTTTGGAGATTGGTTGATCAGCTGGCTCAGGTGCAGTGCTGCTTGATAAGAATGCCCAGGTGTGTTTATGACAGGTGAGATGATGGCTGCGTCTAAACCCACATCCCATTATACTACACATCCTAGTCTAATGAATGGACTTATATTGCCCGTGTACTGTTTAGTATGATGGTACACCGTTTGGGATGCAGCCAAATTCTCAGAAAGCTGGACAAGCATTGAGGAGAAGCTGTATACATAATATGTATTTACTGTTTTGAGTTTAGGAGCCCTGTTAATTTTCAGTTTTATTACTAATGCATTATATATATATATATATATATATATATATATATATATGCATGCACTCAATAGTGCCACATGTTACAAATCAGTGGTTTAAATGCCAGTTTTCTCCACTACAGTCGTTCGTCTAGCTCAAAATTCACAATTAATTTTTTTAGTGTTCCACAGGGGTCCGTGTTATGCCCTATTCTTTTCCTGAGGTCTGACAAATGAACTAGATTTGATTTGGGCTTGACCTGCTTGCTGATGAAACTGTGATAATCAGACCAGTGTGAATCCCCTTGATTGTGCTATTTAGTAGCTCATACTGCCTGATTTTTGAAAATTGCTGCAAAATAAGCAATAATGGTTTATTTTCAACTTTGCCTAAATCTCTGGCTTCATACATTTACACTACCGCCCAAATGTTTGGGATCACTTTAGAATTATTTTTCATGCAATTCACAAACAATATTGTCCATTTCACAATTAAAGTAAGTGTATCAGATGATTTTTAAAGAATAAAAATGTTTGTATTAAAGTCTATTTTTGTATAGAGGCTTATTTTGCATATAGTCTATTATCAGTAATTCTCAGTCCTCTGTCTAAATCTCCTGGTACGACCACCAATCCAAGTTAAGGATGTTATTGGACTAATTGGTTGTTAGGACACTCTTGCTCAATTGTGATCACAGCTGAAAAACATTCTACTAATAAGTGAGTATAAAAGGGAACAACATTCTAGGTTAGTTTAGTATCTGAAGATCAGCAGTTGATGGCTTGCTGACCGACTCACAATGACCAGAAAGAAAGAACTTTCTTTAGAGACCCGTCAGTCCATTGTTGTGTTAATGAAGAAGATACTCCATTAAAACAAGAACATTTCACTGTGATCCCAAACACAGTGATACACTCACACAGCACTGTTGGAGGTTGTGGTGCTAATAAAGGTGGAGCTGCTCGTCTCTTCAGTGTTGAACGCTGAGCTGAAGCTGCTCCATGTTGTCCGAGTGTTGGAGAAACTGTCTGGAGTGAAACGTACAGACTGCAGAGTTAAAGTTGGTCAGGATTCTGTTAAAGATGTGGGAGCTGAGTTGTTTTGGGAATTCTCCGTTCCACCTTAAATGGGGCTGCAGCTATATTCTGGTGTCTGTACGAGCTGCAGTGTTTAAGGTGGAACATTAGATGAAGAATGTGGAGAAGAGGAACTTAAGGCTGGTTTAAAGACGAACATGTAGCTCTGACAGTTGGGTTGTTTGTTGGGAAGGAATGAAAAGTGGCTTTTCTCCACCACCGTTCTGGTTGCTGGTTGGTGTTGTGGTTGTGTGTAAATGTTCTGGTTGGTGTTGTGGTTGTGTGTAAATGTTCTGGTTGGTGTTGTGGTTGTGTGTAAATGTTCTGGTTGCTGGTTGGTGTTGTGGTTGTATGTAAAGGTTCTGGTTGGTGTTGTGGTTGTATGTAAAGGTTCTGGTTGGTGTTGTGGTTGTATGTAAAGGTTCTGGTTGCTGGTTGGTGTTGTGGTTGTGTGTAAAGGTTCTGGTTGGTGTTGGGGTTGTGTGTAAAGGTTCTGGTTGGTGTTGGGGTTGTGTGTAAATGTTCTGGTTGGTGTTGGGGTTGTGTGTAAATGTTCTGGTTGGTGTTGGGGTTGTGTGTAAATGTTCTGGTTGGTGTTGGGGTTGTGTGTAAATGTTCTGGTTGGTGTTGGGGTTGTGTGTAAATGTTCTGGTTGCTGGTTGGTGTTGGGGTTGTGTGTAAATGTTCTGGTTGCTGGTTGGTGTTGGGGTTGTGTGTAAATGTTCTGGTTGCTGGTTGGTGTTGGGGTTGTGTGTAAATGTTCTGGTTGCTGGTTGGTGTTGTGGTTGTGTGTAAATGTTCTGGTTGCTGGTTGGTGTTGGGGTTGTGTGTAAATGTTCTGGTTGCTGGTTGGTGTTGGGGTTGTGTGTAAATGTTCTGGTTGCTGGTTGGTGTTGGGGTTGTGTGTAAATGTTCTGGTTGCTGGTTGGTGTTGGGGTTGTATGTAAATGTTCTGGTTGCTGGTTGGTGTTGTGGTTGTGTGTAAATGTTCTGGTTGGTGTTGTGGTTGTGTGTAAAGGTTCTGGTTGGTGTTGTGGTTGTGTGTAAAGGTTCTGGTTGCTGGTTGGTGTTGTGGTTGTGTGTAAAGGTTCTGGTTGGTGTTGTGGTTGTGTGTAAAGGTTCTGGTTGCTGGTTGGGGTTGTGATTGTGTGTAAATGTTCTGGTTGCTGGTTGTGTGTAAATGTTCTGGTTGCTGGTTGGTGTGGTGGTTGTGAGTAAATGTTCTGGTTGCTGGTTGGTGTTGGGGTTGTGTGTAAATGTTCTGGTTGGTGTTGTGGTTGTGTGTAAAGGTTCTGGTTGGTGTTGTGGTTGTATGTAAAGGTTCTGGTTGCTGGTTGGTGTTGTGGTTGTGTGTAAAGGTTCTGGTTGGTGTTGTGGTTGTGTGTAAATGTTCTGGTTGGTGTTGGGGTTGTGTGTAAATGTTCTGGTTGCTGGTTGGTGTTGTGGTTGTATGTAAAGGTTCTGGTTGGTGTTGTGGTTGTATGTAAAGGTTCTGGTTGGTGTTGTGGTTGTGTGTAAAGGTTCTGGTTGGTGTTGTGGTTGTGTGTAAATGTTCTGGTTGGTGTTGGGGTTGTATGTAAAGGTTCTGGTTGGTGTTGTGGTTGTATGTAAAGGTTCTGGTTGCTGGTTGGTGTTGTGGTTGTGTGTAAAGGTTCTGGTTGGTGTTGTGGTTGTGTGTAAATGTTCTGGTTGGTGTTGGGGTTGTGTGTAAATGTTCTGGTTGGTGTTGGGGTTGTGTGTAAATGTTCTGGTTGGTGTTGGGGTTGTGTGTAAATGTTCTGGTTGCTGGTTGGGGTTGTGTGTAAATGTTCTGGTTGCTGGTTGGTGTTGTGGTTGTGTGTAAATGTTCTGGTTGCTGGTTGGTGTTGGGGTTGTGTGTAAATGTTCTGGTTGCTGGTTGGTGTTGGGGTTGTGTGTAAATGTTCTGGTTGCTGGTTGGTGTTGGGGTTGTGTGTAAATGTTCTGGTTGCTGGTTGGTGTTGGGGTTGTGTGTAAATGTTCTGGTTGCTGGTTGGTGTTGTGGTTGTGTGTAAATGTTCTGGTTGCTGGTTGGTGTTGTGGTTGTGTGTAAATGTTCTGGTTGGTGTTGTGGTTGTGTGTAAATGTTCTGGTTGGTGTTGTGGTTGTGTGTAAAGGTTCTGGTTGCTGGTTGGTGTTGTGGTTGTGTGTAAAGGTTCTAGTTGCTGGTTGGTGTTGTGGTTGTGTGTAAAGGTTCTGGTTGCTGGTTGGTGTTGTGGCTGTGTGTAAAGGTTCTAGTTGGTGTTGTGGTTGTGTGTAAAGGTTCTAGTTGCTGGTTGGTGTTGTGGTTGTGTGTAAAGGTTCTGGTTGCTGGTTGGTGTTGTGGTTGTGTGTAAAGGTTCTAGTTGGTGTTGTGGTTGTGTGTAAATGTTCTGGTTGCTGGTTGTGTGTAAATGTTCTGGTTGCTGGTTGGTGTGGTGGTTGTGAGTAAATGTTCTGGTTGCTGGTTGGTGTGGTGGTTGTGAGTAAATGTTCTGGTTGCTGGTTGGTGTGGTGGTTGTGAGTAAATGTTCTGGTTGCTGGTTGGTGTTGGGGTTGTGTGTAAATGTTCTGGTTGGTGTTGTGGTTGTGTGTAAAGGTTCTGGTTGCTGGTTGGTGTTGTGATTGTGTGTAAATGTTCTGGTTGCTGGTTGGTGTTGTGGTTGTGTGTAAATGTTCTGGTTGCTGGTTGGTGTGGTGGTTGTGAGTAAATGTTCTGGTTGCTGGTTGGTGTGGTGGTTGTGTGTAAATGTTCTGGTTGCTGGTTGGTGTTGTGGTTGTGTGTAAATGTTCTGGTTGCTGGTTGGTGTTGTGGTTGTGTGTAAATATTAATCAGTCTGTTACGTAACAGTATAGTATTTGGAGCTCGACCCGTTTATCCTCCCTCTACAGTAAAAGCAGGATTTGTGTTTGAAGAACAGAGTTTGAGGTTTAGTGGAACTGTCTTCATACAGCACATCTACAGGTTTAAGATGAGAACTGTTTATCAGCCTTCGTTTGTAAGAGTTTTTGATAGAAACTGAAAGTGGTGGGCTAATCCCGTCACAGACGGGTGCTTTTATAGCTCAAGCGGCTCACGCAGGGATAATTATTGGATGAATTGGAGCAGGTGTTTTGCAGCCAAACTAATCTGTGCACGGCAGTATCGGTCCAGGTTTGGACCCTCATAAGCAGTACCGGCCATCTCAGGTACACGGCTGGTCATGATTCCAAACCATTCACTCATCACTGCTCCCTTTGACCAAGCCCAAAAAACTGTCTGGCCAGCAGACTAAAAACCAGTGGCCATGCTGTGATTGGACCCAGTGGCCCACCCAGACGGGCTGCTTACCTTCACTATTCAAATCTTCTTTTTAGCATCATAATGTATTATAATGCACTTGCATATATTATATATTGGAAATCCATAAAAAAATCTTTAATGGAACCCCCCCCCCCCCCCCAACTTAACTTAAAAGTTAAGCAATCAGCAAGTGATGGCAGTGGTTGAAAAAGCAGAACCAACTAACGAGAAGAGGTGAGACTAATATATATATATATATATATATATATATATATATAATTTTTTTTCATCCTTGAAACAGGTGAATTCAATGCACTGTATCTCCGAGTATCTCCGAGCTCTCTTCATTATGTGTTTTGTTTAGTCCAGCCTATTAGAGCTGAATGCTAAGAGCTACAGAGCTGAAGACCACCGCGGCTAAGCACCGCTTTATTATACGAGCCGGCGCCGAACGCATCATGGCTGTTTGGTTAAAAAGGCCTGCACTTAACATTCCCGGCGATTGTGAAGCTCTTACACAACTACTCAAATTAAAGAGGCGACTGAAAGAGCGAGAGCGCTACGGAAACCGATCCTACGCGCGCTTACCTTGGAGAGGCCCGACCGCACGTTCAGCCGGCATTAAATCACTTTTAATGAGGAATATGTTCCATCCACAAAAAGAGAGGACCGGGATACGGTGCCGCTCGGATTAAGGCATCGATTAAAAATAAAACCGGGCCTGCGCTGAATATTCATCCTCGTTCTCCTCCCAAAGCTGGTGTGGAGATCTAAACGGAAAGGGCGGGAGTGGCGTACGTGGGCCGAGCCCACTTGGCCTGGTGCCAGAAACAAATAAAATAATCATCAGGCTCTCTGGAGTGAGCTCCTCCTCGACCGAGCGGGTCACATCGTCTAATGACCCGCGAACCGAATCCATTGAGCAAAGTGAGCGCTCGGCCGCTCGAGCACAAAGACGGGCAGGGGTGTTATTTCAGAGCTACGCAATGAGACAGTGATCGCAAGCACTCAATTACTAGGTCTCTGAATGAGTGGGGGGTGGTGGGGTTTAACAGTCGCACAGCTGAGGTCCAGTCGCACTGGACACTCATGATCCTGGACATAGAGACATAGGAGACGTGTAAATCCGCCTGCTCGTAAATGAGTAATACCCTGTAAACCCGGATAAGTTGATTGTATTTAAAGAGTTTGAGTGATTGCCTTAAAATATTGAAGTAATACAAACTAGAGAAAATCAAATAGTTTGAGAAAAATCAACTTAAATATCAAATAGACTGGAAGTAATCATTTGAGTTGAATGCAATGAAATCTAAACTGTTTGTACTTAAAATATTTTGTAGAATCAAAACTTCTGACCATTTAATTCAACTCAACATTGAGTTTCCTGTAAACAGAATTAAGTTAACTTAAAACTAGTCTCCATAAAAAGCTGATGTTGTCCTACATCAAAAGAACACAGACAGCAGTTACATTTAGTTTAATTTTATTTAAAAATACATCACTGGGATCATCTAGGATGATCCTGACTCTTGAAGGGTTCAGTAGTGATGATGACTGGTTTTGATTGGTCTAGTTAGAATACTGTTTATCTTACAATAATTCTTAAATACAGTTTAAACACATTGAAATGATAAAAACACAGTAAATTACATTTTCTAACTTCAGATAAACATCAACTGCAGAACAACTTACCAAGTTCCAGAATGAGAAAAAGAGAGGGAAGATGGCGGCTTGGTTAATTGTAGTCCTCTGTAGTTCTTCAAGAAAAGAAAACAATGGAGAAAATGTCCACTGTAGAGAAATCCCAGCACTACAGAGTTTCTGTCCGAGGAAAAGAAGTTAAACTCAGAAAACACCAAATCTCACAGTGAAAATAGAAAAAGACTTCAAACCTTTACAAGCTCCACTAAACAACTCAAACTAGTCTTGATTGAACTGACCAATGAGAATCTGGCAAGGTGCTACAGGGGCGTGGTCCAAGCTAAAACCAAGCAAATGCAATGGCAGTACAGCGTACTTTACTAGCTAGTATCCAAATGTGTCCAAAGTATTCCCATTCATTACTCAGGTAGAAGTATAGATACTAGGGTTTAAAAATACTTCTGTAGAAGTATCAACACAAGCTTTTTACTCCAGTAAAAGTACTGCTGTCAGAACTACTTAAAGTATAAAAGTAAAAGTAATGTAAGGAAAAGAAACGCCATTAAGGACTAAAGCTTAGGCTGCACCACAGGGGTCTATAGTGCACTAGCCCACCTCCCCAAAAACTCCATTCTTCTAAAAGCCATAACGACTATAATGTTATATTAAAATGTTAATGTTGATAAATTTGGGATGCGCTAGGCTTCCTGTTTCAGCCGCGTATAGTACCTAAATGATGAATGAAAACAAGCTTTAAATGAAATACGAGCAACGAATATGTAAGGAGTAGAAAGTACTGATAATGGAGTGTAAATGTAAGGAGTAGAAAGTACTAATAATGGAGTGTAAATGTAAGGAGTAGAAAGTACAGATAATGGAGTGTAAATGTAAGGAGTAGAGAGTACTGATAATGGAGTGTAAATGTAGGGAGTAGAAAGTACTGATAATGGAGTGTGAATGTAGGGAGTAGAAAGTACTGATAATGGAGTGTAAATGTAAGGAGTAGAAAGTACTGATAATGGAGTGTAAATGTAAGAAGTAGAAAGTACTGATAATGGAGTGTAAATGTAGGGAGTAGAAAGTACTGATAATGGAGTGTAAATGTAGGGAGTAGAAAGTACTGATAATGGAGTGTAAATGTAAGAAGTAGAAAGTACTGATAATGGAGTGTAAATGTAAGAAGTAGAAAGTACTGATAATGGAGTGTAAATGTAGGGAGTAGAAAGTACTGATAATGGAGTGTAAATGTAAGGAGTAGAAAGTACTGATAATGCAGTGTAAATGTAAGGAGTAGAAAGTACTGGTAATGGAGTGTAAATGTAAGGAGTAGAAAGTACTGATAATGCAGTGTAAATGTAAGGAGTAGAAAGTACTGATAATGCAGTGTAAATGTAAGGAGTAGAAAGTACTGGTAATGGAGTGTAAATGTACGGAGCAGAAAGTACTGATAATGGAGTGTAAATGTAAGGAGTAGAAAGTACTGATAATGCAGTGTAAATGTAAGGAGTAGAAAGTACTGGTAATGGAGTGTAAATGTACGGAGCAGAAAGTACTGATAATGGAGTGTAAATGTAAGGAGTAGAAAGTACAGATAATGGAGTGTAAATGTAAGGAGTAGAAAGTACTGGTAATGGAGTGTAAATGTAAGGAGTAGAAAGTACTGGTAATGGAGTGTAAATGTAAGAAGTAGAAAGTACTGATAATGGAGTTTAAATGTAAGGAGTAGAAAGTACTGATAATGGAGTGTAAATGTAAGGAGTAGAAAGTACTGATAATGGAGTGTAAATGGAAGGAGTAGAAAGTACTGATAATGGAGTGTAAATGTAAGAAGTAGAAAGTACTGATAATGGAGTTTAAATGTAAGGAGTAGAAAGTACTGATAATGGAGTGTAAATGGAAGGAGTAGAAAGTACTGATAATGGAGTGTAAATGGAAGGAGTAGAAAGTACTGATAATGGAGTGTAAATGTAAGGAGTAGAAAGTACTGATAATGGAGTGTAAATGTAAGGAGCAGAAAGTACTGATAATGCAGTGTAAATGTAAGGAGTAGAAAGTACTGATAATGCAGTGTAAATGTAAGGAGTAGAAAGTACTGATAATGGAGTGTAAATGTACGGAGCAAAAAGTACTGATAATGGAGTGTAAATGTAAGGAGTAGAAAGTACAGATAATGGAGTGTAAATGTAAGTAGTAGAAAGTACTGGTAATGGAGTGTAAATGTAAGGAGTAGAAAGTACTGGTAATGGAGTGTAAATGTAAAGAGTAGAAAGTACTGATAATGGAGTGTAAATGTAAGGAGTAGAAAGTACTGATAATGGAGTGTAAATGTAAGAAGTAGAAAGTACTGATAATGGAGTTTAAATGTAAGGAGTAGAAAGTACTGATAATGGAGTGTAAATGTAAGGAGTAGAAAGTACTGATAATGGAGTGTAAATGGAAGGAGTAGAAAGTACTGATAATGGAGTGTAAATGTAAGAAGTAGAAAGTACTGATAATGGAGTGTAAATGGAAGGAGTAGAAAGTACTGATAATGGAGTGTAAATGGAAGGAGTAGAAAGTACTGATAATGGAGTGTAAATGGAAGGAGTAGAAAGTACTGATAATGGAGTGTAAATGTAAGAAGTAGAAAGTACTGATAATGGAGTTTAAATGGAAGGAGTAGAAAGTACTGATAATGGAGTGTAAATGTAAGGAGTAGAAAGTACTGATAATGGAGTTTAAATGTAAGGAGTAGAAAGTACTGATAATGGAGTGTAAATGGAAGGAGTAGAAAGTACTGATAATGGAGTGTAAATGGAAGGAGTAGAAAGTACTGATAATGGAGTGTAAATGTAAGAAGTAGAAAGTACTGATAATGGAGTGTAAATGGAAGGAGTAGAAAGTACTGATAATGGAGTGAAAATGGAAGGAGTAGAAAGTACTGATAATGGAGTGTAAATGTAAGAAGTAGAAAGTACTGATAATGGAGTTTAAATGGAAGGAGTAGAAAGTACTGATAATGGAGTGTAAATGTAAGGAGTAGAAAGTACTGATAATGGAGTTTAAATGTAAGGAGTAGAAAGTACTGATAATGGAGTGTAAATGGAAGGAGTAGAAAGTACTGATAATGGAGTGTAAATGTAAGGAGTAGAAAGTACTGATAATGGAGTGTAAATGTAAGAAGTAGAAAGTACTGATAATGGAGTTTAAATGTAAGGAGTAGAAAGTACTGATAATGGAGTGTAAATGTAAGGAGTAGAAAGTACTGATAATGGAGTGTAAATGGAAGGAGTAGAAAGTACTGGTAATGGAGTGTAAATGTAAGGAGTAGAAAGTACTGGTAATGGAGTGTAAATGTAAGAAGTAGAAAGTACTGATAATGGAGTTTAAATGTAAGGAGTAGAAAGTACTGATAATGGAGTGTAAATGTAAGGAGTAGAAAGTACTGATAATGGAGTGTAAATGGAAGGAGTAGAAAGTACTGATAATGGAGTGTAAATGTAAGAAGTAGAAAGTACTGATAATGGAGTTTAAATGTAAGGAGTAGAAAGTACTGATAATGGAGTGTAAATGGAAGGAGTAGAAAGTACTGATAATGGAGTGTAAATGGAAGGAGTAGAAAGTACTGATAATGGAGTGTAAATGTAAGGAGTAGAAAGTACTGATAATGGAGTGTAAATGTAAGGAGCAGAAAGTACTGATAATGCAGTGTAAATGTAAGGAGTAGAAAGTACTGATAATGCAGTGTAAATGTAAGGAGTAGAAAGTACTGATAATGGAGTGTAAATGTACGGAGCAAAAAGTACTGATAATGGAGTGTAAATGTAAGGAGTAGAAAGTACAGATAATGGAGTGTAAATGTAAGGAGTAGAAAGTACTGGTAATGGAGTGTAAATGTAAGGAGTAGAAAGTACTGGTAATGGAGTGTAAATGTAAAGAGTAGAAAGTACTGATAATGGAGTGTAAATGTAAGGAGTAGAAAGTACTGATAATGGAGTGTAAATGTAAGAAGTAGAAAGTACTGATAATGGAGTTTAAATGTAAGGAGTAGAAAGTACTGATAATGGAGTGTAAATGTAAGGAGTAGAAAGTACTGATAATGGAGTGTAAATGGAAGGAGTAGAAAGTACTGATAATGGAGTGTAAATGTAAGAAGTAGAAAGTACTGATAATGGAGTGTAAATGGAAGGAGTAGAAAGTACTGATAATGGAGTGTAAATGGAAGGAGTAGAAAGTACTGATAATGGAGTGTAAATGTAAGAAGTAGAAAGTACTGATAATGGAGTTTAAATGGAAGGAGTAGAAAGTACTGATAATGGAGTGTAAATGTAAGGAGTAGAAAGTACTGATAATGGAGTTTAAATGTAAGGAGTAGAAAGTACTGATAATGGAGTGTAAATGGAAGGAGTAGAAAGTACTGATAATGGAGTGTAAATGGAAGGAGTAGAAAGTACTGATAATGGAGTGTAAATGTAAGAAGTAGAAAGTACTGATAATGGAGTGTAAATGGAAGGAGTAGAAAGTACTGATAATGGAGTGAAAATGGAAGGAGTAGAAAGTACTGATAATGGAGTGTAAATGTAAGAAGTAGAAAGTACTGATAATGGAGTTTAAATGGAAGGAGTAGAAAGTACTGATAATGGAGTGTAAATGTAAGGAGTAGAAAGTACTGATAATGGAGTTTAAATGTAAGGAGTAGAAAGTACTGATAATGGAGTGTAAATGGAAGGAGTAGAAAGTACTGATAATGGAGTGTAAATGTAAGGAGTAGAAAGTACTGATAATGGAGTGTAAATGTAAGAAGTAGAAAGTACTGATAATGGAGTTTAAATGTAAGGAGTAGAAAGTACTGATAATGGAGTGTAAATGTAAGGAGTAGAAAGTACTGATAATGGAGTGTAAATGGAAGGAGTAGAAAGTACTGATAATGGAGTGTAAATGGAAGGAGTAGAAAGTACTGATAATGGAGTTTAAATGTAAGGAGTAGAAAGTACTGATAATGGAGTTTAAATGTAAGGAGTAGAAAGTACTGATAATGGAGTGTAAATGGAAGGAGTAGAAAGTACTGATAATGGAGTGTAAATGGAAGGAGTAGAAGTAGAAAGTATTCTGAATATTTATTACTCCAGTAAAGTATACATAACCAACGTTTATACTTAAGTAAGGTAATGAAGTATCTGTACTTAAGTACTTGAAACCTCTGGCTGCGACTGAATCCTGCTTGGCATGAAGACCCTTAATCAACTTAGGATTCTTCAAGTACACAAACCTAAATTATGACTATTATGACCCCTGGAGGGATGATGTAAGTGGCTCAGGCTGGAACATTAAGTGCAGTGTGAGTTCAGGCCAGTGGGGGGAGGGGGGGACAAGGCACCGTACAGAGCATCCAGGTCTAGTGTGAGTATACGCCCTTATATTCTCTTTATTCTCCTGAAAAACGAATAACTCTTATTTAATGGCCACTTTGCCTGGACGTCTAATTAATAAGAGGTGGTATAATCTTAACTTTACAAAACTCAGCAGCAAATCAGCAGCCAGTGTTATGTGTCCCTAACAAGCCCAGAGTCTGAAATGTGTCAGGTGCACTTTGCATTAATGGGGGGGCTCAAGTTTATCACTGGGTAAACTTCAAGACTGCGGCCGCAGATCTTCCTACCTGTGTATGTGGTCGAATGGGTCTGCTACGCGAACCCTGGTCAGCCTTACTCTCTCTAGATATTGTCCTACACTCGCTTGTAAACAACCTCCTTATCTCAGTTACATCCTAGCTCGGTTATTTACCCCAGTGTCAATTCAATCTCAGCTCACCACTGGGATTTGCTATTCAGAGGCGGATACGCCTGATATGTTTACATATCCATCTCATACTCACCTGGAGTGTCACCGTATTCAGCTCCAGCAGAGAAACGGTTTGAAAGGTTTACCCTTAATTTTATCCTACAGAGATTAATGAGAGTGATCTCTTTCCCCCTTATTTAGTGTGTATATATATATATATATATATATATATATATATATATATGTGTGTGTGTGTATATGTATACACTCCGATCAAACGTTTTAGATACACTACCAGTCAAACGTTTTAGATACACTACCAGCCAAACGTTTTAGATACACTACCAGACAAACGTTTTAGATACACTACCAGACAAACGTTTTAGATACACTACCAGTCAAACGTTTTAGATACACTACCAGACAAACGTTTTAGATACACTACCAGTCAAACGTTTTAGATACACTACCAGTCAAACGTTTTAGATACACTACCAGTCAAACGTTTTAGATACACTACCAGTCAAACGTTTTAGATACACTACCAGCCAAACGTTTTAGATACACCACCAGCCAAACGTTTTAGATACACCACCAGCCAAACGTTTTAGATACACCATCAGTCAAACGTTTTAGATACACTACCAGTCAAACGTTTTAGATACACCACCAGTCAAACGTTTTAGATACACTACCAGACAAACGTTTTAGATACACTACCAGGCAAAAACATGTTCCAAAACATTTGGCTGGTAGTTGGAGAGCTGGAGCCAATCTTTATCTGATCAGTAAGTGTGTGTCCACCAGTAAGAAGAGCAGATCTGATTAGATCAGATGTAAATAATCATACATACAATACAAAGTAACATGAATATCTTATTGTGAGAGAAGTAGATCAGATCTTGAGCTCCAGTTTGAAGAACAAAGTTAGGTTCCAGATTTCTCCTGGACGCCCCAGACATTGTATGAATGTGTTCAGTTCCTTCAGCAGTAATCTTGATTTAGCTTAATGAAGTACTGAGCAGTCAAAGCAGGTATTAGATGAGAACTGATAATAATACTGGGTTGTTTAGGAGAAGCTTGGAAAGGGTTAAATAAACACTGACGTATGTAAAAGCTCTACTTACTCTATTAATACTGATTAATATTTAATAATAAAGTGTTTACTAAGTAAATGTACTGAGTAAATATCATTTCTTATATATTGGTCTACAGACTTAACCTAAGACATCTAACAACACCAATAGCTTTTTTTGACACTGACATGGATAAATAATCACAGCAGACGTTCAGTGTTGGATTTAAAAAGGAAAGTGCAGTTCAAGCCTGGATTAGGAAGCTTCTGGACGCAGCAAAGCTCTCGTTTGAAGCACTCATCGATAACCCTCTAGTAGATACATTCTAGTATCCTTCTAGTAGTCTTTCATGTGCGACATCCTTTAATGTCATCAGCGACCTTGTGGAACTCAGAGGGTTAAGCTCTTTAAAGCAGATCTTAAATAAATAGTACAAACTGCATTAAACTCTTAGTAGGAGCAATTTAAAGCTATAAAAATATAAAAAGGCGTTTACATATATTATATTATTTCTCCGCAGCACAGTGGTGTAGTGGTTAGTACGGTGGTGTAGTGGTTAGTACGGTGGTGTAGTGGTTAGTATAGTGGTGTAGTGGTTAGTATGGTGGTGTAGTGGTCAGTACGGTGGTGTAGTGGTTAGCACGGTGGTGTAGTGGTTAGTACGGTGGTGTAGTGGTTAGTACGGTGGTGTAGTGGTTAGTATAGTGGTGTAGTGGTTAGTACGGTGGTGTAGTGGTTAGTAAGGTGGTGTAGTGGTTAGTACGGTGGTGTAGTGGTTAGTATGGTGGTGTAGTGGTTAGTACGGTGGTGTAGTGGTTAGTACGGTGGTGTAGTGGTTAGTATGGTGGTGTAGTGGTTAGTATGGTGGTGTAGTGGTTAGTACGGTGGTGTAGTGGTTAGTATGGTGGTGTAGTGGTTAGTACGGTGGTGTAGTGGTTAGTATGGTGGTGTAGTGGTTAGTACGGTGGTGTAGTGGTTAGTACGGTGGTGTAGTGGTTAGTATGGTGGTGTAGTGGTTAGTATAGTGGTGTAGTGGTTAGTATAGTGGTATAGTGGTTGGTACAGTGGTGTAGTGGTCAGTACGGTGGTGTAGTGGTTAGTACGGTGGTGTAGTGGTCAGTATGGTGGTGTAGTGGTCAGTATGGTGGTGTAGTGGTCAGTACGGTGGTGTAGTGGTTAATACGGTGGTGTAGTGGTTAGTATGGTGGTGTAGTGGTTAGTATGGTGGTGTAGTGGTCAGTACGGTGGTGTAGTGGTCAGTACGGTGGTGTAGTGGTTAGTACGGTGGTGTAGTGGTCAGTACGGTGGTGTAGTGGTTAGTACGGTGGTGTAGTGGTCAGTATGGTGGTGTAGTGGTCAGTATGGTGGTGTAGTGGTTAGTATGGTGGTGTAGTGGTTAGTATGGTGGTGTAGTGGTCAGTACGGTGGTGTAGTGGTTAGTAAGGTGGTGTAGTGGTTAGTATGGTGGTGTAGTGGTTAGTATGGTGGTGTAGTGGTCAGTATGGTGGTGTAGTGGTCAGCACTGTCTCCTCACAGTAAGATGATCTGGGTTGGATTCCCGGTCTGGGTGGTTCTGTGTGGAGTGTGTATGTTCTCTCTGTGTTTGAGTGGGTTCCTCCGGGTACTCCGGTTTCCTCCCACAGTCCAAACCCATGCATGTTAGGATCCTCACTCTGAACTGCCCGGAGGTGTGAGTGTGTGTTGGCGATGCAATGGTCTGGTGACCTGTCCATGGTGTACCCCGCCTTCACCCGATGACGCTGGTATTGGGTCCAGCCTCCCCGTGACCCTGACTAGCTGGATAAAGTGGAAGATAATAGATAGATGGAAATTGTGTAGTTCATTATGGATTCCTATAATAAGTAGACAGCGTTGGGCGTTTGCTACCAACACATATACAGTGTGTATGTATATACGTGTGTTTCACCCCCAGCCTAAAAAAGCCAGCAGAAAAATAATCCATCACCTCCGCCGGATCCTTTCTTTCACAGACGAGAGAACATGGTGTGATCTCTGGAATCAGTACTGCAGCACGCTCTGGTTCCAGGCACTCCTTCAGAAGTCTATCCATCACCTCGTCCTTGCTCAACAATACCTCCCTCACGCTTTTATCACTGTGTCTGTATACCTCTCTCTCTCTCTCTCTCTCTGTCGTCTGTTTGACTGTATGACATGGCGTGTCACTGGAAGGCGGAGGTACAGGGAGGGATCGCTGGCTGTCTGGTAATGATCAGAGTCTACATGGAGGAGCTGACATGGCCTGATGAAAACTGCAGAAGGGTGGCCCACCCGGAGCTATCACTACCAACGTAACGTTTGAAAACAGGATGTTATAGTTAGACTGCCTGCCCCGCAGACTAACCACCTCCACCCTACAGTCTAAAATCCACCACAGCAAGGCCAGCTCATCCCAGTTTGGAGTGTTTGGAATATTCCTTGCATGTCACATACAAACATCCCTTTTTCTTTCAATAGAAATAATTGTAATGTCATTTCAGTCAATCAACAAACTCTTTTATTATTTCTTAATTATTTATTAGGGTTTTAATAATTGCTTACAAAGTCGTTAAAAACAGCAATTGAATACTTCAGTAGTCAGTAAATGAGCATACCTGGTACATACATATTTAGCTCTTGATTGGTCAAGAGAGGAACACAGCCTCTGATTGGTCAAGAGAGGAACACAGCCTCTGATTGGTCAAGAGAGGAACACAGCCTCTGATTGGTCAAGAGAGGAACACAGCCTCTGTTTTAGTCAAGTGAGGAACACAACCTTTGATTGGTCATAAGAGAAACACAGCCTTCAATTGGTCCATTGAAGAACAGCCTCTGAGTGGTTAAGTGAGCAACGCAACCTCTTATTGACCAGTTCAGGAAGACAGCCTCTGATTGATCAAACCAGGAACACTGCCTCTAATTGGTCAAGCCAGGAACACTGCCTCTAATTGGTCAAGCCAGGAACACATCCTTTAATTGGTCATAAGAGGAACACAGCCTCCGATTGGTCCATTGTAGAACACAGCCTTTGAGTGGCTAAGTGAACAACACAACCTCGTAATGGTCAATTGAGGAACACAGCCTCTGATTAATCAGGTGAGGAACACCGCTTCTGATTGATCAGTTTAGGAAGACAACCTCTGATTGGTCAAGTCAGGAACACAGCCTCTGATTGGTTGACTGAGGAACACAGCCTCTGATTCGTCAAGAGAGGAACATAGCCTCTGTTTAGGTCAGGTGGGAACACAGCCAAGTTTTGGTCAAGTGAGGAACACAACCTCTGATCACGTCAGGAACACAGCCTCTGATTGATCAGGTCAAGAAGACAGCCTCTGAGTGGTCAAGTTAGGAGCACAACCTTTTATTGGTTAAGCCAAGAAGACAGCCTCTGATAGGTTGATTGAAGAACACAGCCTTTGAATTATCAAGCCAGGAACACAGCCTCCGATTGATCAGGTCAGGAAGATAGTTTCTGATTGGTTGACTAAGGAACACAGTCTCTGATTAGGACAAGAGAGGAACATGACCCTTGATTGATCAGGTCAGGAAGACAGCCTCTGATTGATCAAACCAGGAACACTGCCTCTAATTGGTCAAGCCAGGAACACATCCTTTAATTGGTCATAAGAGGAACACAGCCTCCGATTGGTCCATTGTAGAACACAGCCTTTGAGTGGCTAAGTGAACAGCACAACCTCGTAATGGTCAATTGAGGAACACAGCTTCTGATTGATCAGTTCAGGAAGACAACCTCTGATTGGTCAAGTCAGGAACACAGCCTCTAATTGGTTGACTGAGGAACACAGCCTCTGATTCGTCGAGAGAGGAACATAGCCTCTGTTTAGGTCAGGTGAGGAACACAACCTCTGATCACGTCAGGAACACAGCCTCTGATTGATCAGGTCAAGAAGACAGCCTCTGAGTGGTCAAGTTAGGAGCACAACCTCTTATTGGTTAAGCCAAGAAGACAGCCTCTGATAGGTTGATTGAAGAACACAGCATTTGAATTATCAAGCCAAGAACACAGCCTTTGAATTATCAAGCCAGGAAGATAGTTTCTGATTGGTTGACTAAGGAACACAGTCTCTGATTAGGACCTCTGTTTAGGTCAAGTGAGGAACACGACCCTTGATTGTTAGGTCAGGAAGACAGCCTCTGATTGGTCAAGTCAGGGACACAGCCTCTAATTGGTCAAGCCAGGAACACATCCTTTAATTGGTCATAAGGGGAACAGAGCCTCCGATTGGTCCATTGTAGAACACAGCCTTTGAGTGGCTAAATGAATAACACAACCTCGTAATGGTCAATTGAGGAACACAGCCTCTGATTGGTCAAGGGAGGAACACAACCTCTAGTTGGTTGACTGAGCAACACAGCCTCTGATTAGTTGACAGACTCATCCCAGGATGAGTAACAACACCAGTAACACAGAGAAATAGATAAATAATCCCAGAAGACATTCAAGGCTAGGTCGACCCGGTTGGGAGCGTTGACAGTTATGTATGAATGAATCATAACCTCTTTAGGGCATAATTTCCTCTCCTCCGACTTTTGCTGAGGTTCCACTCGGCTGTCTTAATTGCGAAGCCGGCACACTCTCGTCAAGTACGCGGCGTCCTTGTCTCGGTAATGCAGTCGTGGCTTTATCCCTCGCGCAGGCAGGAACACTTTTGATTGCTATTGTTATTTTTCCCCCCCCGCCGGGTTCCATACGTCCTCTTTCGCCGCGCTCCGCGGTATAATCACAGCGCCTCAGAAGTGCTCGGCCGACAGAGTCCCACTGAGCCGGCTGCAGGTCTTTGAATTCTCTCTGACCCGCGTGCCTCAGAGGTGAGGCTTTGGTCCTGCCGGGTTATCAGCACACTCTTCGGCGCCCAGCAGGAGAGCAGCGCTGTGGCCGGCCCTGGCTTGTCAGAGTCCATTACATGGTTTAGGCTCCAATTTCTCTCGGTAAACACCTGAGACCACCGGGCCTTTGTACAGACGGAGACCCCATGCGCAGCTCTGGATGTCGAGATAAACGCGGCAATATTTTTGCCTGACCGAGGAACCGGCGGCGAACGGGCTTCGCCATTCGGATTCATCAGGCGTCGCGGCGGGCCTACGCGCTCCCTGATTGAAAGTAATGCTCGGCTTAAGACAGATGGCACGGATTCTCGATCATCCGGCACCGGGAAATAACATTCATGATAATTAAGAGCGAACGCAACCGTTTTTATGTCAGGCATGATGTCGGCGGCGCCATCAATCTCGCCGAAGTGCCAGGGACTAAATGCGTGAGCGATACGCTGTCAGAAGAGTAGACGGGCCCTGGAATAGGTGCGATTTGCTCCTCACTTTGTCACCGGCGAGAACAAAAGTCCGGGCAGCTTGGGGAATGAAGTTAGCAATGGAGGGAAAGAAAAAGACCTTGACGGGCAAGGGCACTTAAACCTGGAATCCAATTCTTTTTGGGTTGGGGACAGATCTCTCTCTTTCTTAACTTCTCTTCTAATCCAATTGCTTTAATTCGGCCGGGGCCTATCGCTCCGGCTGGGCCCCGCTTTTGTCGTACGCACATTAGCGCGGTGGTGGACGCGAGGCAGGGATTAGGTAGAGTAATGATTTTTCCGCAGTCGCCGTCCACCGAGGAATTAAATCCTAGAAGGTGGCCCTACCTGCCCACCGTGGGAAGGGGGCTGCGGGGGGGGATTTGCGGAGGACGTGATTGAATTGAGGCATGCGAGAAACTTAATGGTGCACATTTTCTGTGTCGCTGATCCAATAAATCCCATAAAAAGTGATCCTGGGAATTAAAAAAATAAAAAAATAATAAAAAATATAAATATATATACCACGGCAGCCGGGACAGGGATTGAGCACTAATGCCGCGGTAATAAAGGAGCCACCGCGGCTAAACTACCGTCCCCCGCCTGCCCGCGATCTCCTCCTGATAAAGACTCGTCAATAGAGCCGAGAGGGGAAGGCAGGCCGAGAGGAACGTGATAAACATGTTGCCAGGGCGTGATAATGTCGCTGTTATTGTCGTCGTTGTCGCTGATGCTGTTTAGTGGAGGTGATGTGAAGGTAGCCCGAGGCGAGGCAGATACTGTGTGACTAAGTTTAGTCTTCTCACGGCGCGGTGACTCACTGCACGCCGAGCAACGCACAGCCACTCAAACCCCCCCCCAGCACTGAACATATATATATATATATATATATATATATATATATATATATATATATATATATATATATATATATATATATATATATATATATATATATATATATATATATATATATATACTACCATTCAAAAGTTTAGAGACACCCATCCAAGTTCTTCTTATGTGTACTATATTAATAGTAATAATATTAGTGAATAAGTGTGAAGAGATCAGAACTATAGAATAAGAGGTATAGAATTATTCCTGGAGCAGAATTAAACATCTGGTTGTGTTTAAAGAATGTTTAGACGGTCTTTTAGAAATGAGCTCATTTGCTCTGAAGCAGGTTTACATACATTGAATATTCTGACCAGCAGCTTCATGAGGAGCCACATGAAGAAGATAGTGTAGATGCTGAGATCTTGTTCTGATAAACAGGTTTGGGGGATTTATAGCTCTTATAAAAAAATATACATTCTCATTTTTACATTTAAGTACAGTCAAATGTTTGTTTTAGTAATATATATATATATTTATATATAAATGAGAATGTATATTTTGATAAGAGCTATAAAACCCCCAAACCTGTTTATCAGAACAAGATCTCAGCATCTACACTATCTTCTTCAGTCCTGTTAGAGAAGCAGCTCATGTGGCTCCTCATGATGAAGCTGCTGGTCAGAATGTTCAAAGTATGTAAACCTGCTTCAGAGCAAATGAGCTCATTTCTAAAAGACACTCTAAATTCAATGTGTCTTATTTTATAGTTTTTTTTTATATATTTATTTATATAAAGGAAAATTATGTATCTGAATACCCCAGCAAGTAATGACCTGCACCTTCAGATCTGTGTTCAGCACCAATAAATCAATCAATCAAACTTTGTTTATATAGCACCTTTCAGACAAATAAGATTGAAAATCTAGGCACTTCACAGGTGATTGAAGAAAGTATACAAATATTAATAATGATAAAATTAATCATTTAATATAAAATAAAAGGTGAAATATTAAGATAAAAGTTGATTAATAAAACAAGAGCAAACTAAATTATAAAAGCTTAAAAGATGAAGGGAGAAAATAATCAAAGTATAAAAGTATGGATATTAAGACTAAGAGAAAGTTTATAAAAATATAAATAAAACCACCACTTCAGCACCACGGACAGCACACTGAGCATGTTGTTCAATGTGGTTGTTGTTGTAACTTTTTGTGTTGATAACGTTTGAACCACAAGAGATATTACAAATCTGATTACATCAATTGATTTCTGAGACAGTTCTGGTCTTCTTTGATCTGCTACATGACCACCTTCACATTGGAAAAACTTGCCCTTGATCCAATATGGCGGCTTTGATGATGGTGGCTATGTTCGGAACATAGCCTAAAAGATAGTCCCCCTCACCCGTTACTTGCTGGGGTGTTCAGATACATAATTTTCTTTCCTTTCATGGTAAAAGGGTGTCCTTAGACTTTTGACTGGAGATATATATGGAGATATAGATATATTGTTTATAAAATGTATATATGCCTCATGAACACATTTAAAGTGCATCATATAAGCTTCATTGGAGGTGTTACCAGTTCTCCAGGTGTAATCTGATAATCTACCATCAGCTCATCAACCAATGCGCATGCACGGCTGATCATAAGCGTTCATAAATTCATCCCCCACCCGTAGGGGGACCCCAAGAGCAAAGAATCCCAACTCTCCCATAACTCTACCTCATCTGCCTTTCAGCTGTAAGTTTAATATCCGAGTATCTCTGACTTTAGCAGAGTTCTTACCGGCCTCTAGCAGACAAACGGTTGCGTCAGAGTCCTTTGATGCACGCTATGAATTCCAAAAAGTCGTCCTCAAATGTCTTTAAGCGGCGTTGGTCAGTGTATGGAGCCCCGGCTCCACCGCCCATCACCTCTCAGTCCCACTGCGCCGAACACATCTCTCTCAGCCTGTTTCAAAAGCACTGCTTTGTTCTTCTGGCACGTCCTCGACCTGGTAGGAGGAGAAAATGGAACAAATCCCTTTCTTGGATTCACCGCAGACTATGTGGGCTAAAAGGGACCCGCAGAGCCAGCGAGGCCTTTCACAACGAATGCAGGAAGCAACCAGAGAAGCAGCTTTATATAAACAAGCTTAATCTTTTAAACAAATAGACCACCGAGATGGATGTCCGACTGCCTGTTCTGCCGAGTCGGCCTACAGGACCTCAGCATATAGGACGGGGTCAGACTGACCATGAGGAAGCCTGTTCTGGAAGTCACGGTGACTTTACTCTGAGAATACTGCCAGCTTTGCACTTTAGAGCATTAAGCCGGAGCTCATAAGGCCAAGCCGCCACTGACCTCTCCGCTGACGATGTAATCGTTTGGCTTGGCTTATATACAGTGGTGGGCTTAGATCACTCAGAGAATGTAACTGGGTAATGATAAGTGACCTGAAATGTAATTAGTGAGGTGGTGGGATTAGGGTAACCTTAGAGAACTGCCATGTTAATTAAGATCTACTATATATTTTTATAGTTATGAAGACGTTTAGATATAAATTTGTTGAAAGTTGGAGCCCATGTACACAAACAAGGGCACATTTGCTAATATGAATCAAAGCCCACCGTATCCCCTATAATATTACCTATAAGCTGATTCCACTGTAGGTAAGGTAGTAAATCACTGTATGTATAGTGTCGTAGAACAACATTTGTGAAATTACAGTAAATTGCTAATAAATAAACAAAATATAACATTATCTGTATGTCTGATTATTATTAGATAAATCCAATTAAAGATCACTTTACAAACTAAACTAGATACTCCACATTACATGGTACTGCAGTCAGAAAACCTTTAAACTGTACAAGTCTGGATTATATACATATATAACTAATAAATCTATTATTTTCTTTGGAGCATAGTACTGAAATGAAATGATAATAAATGTATATTAAGGTTTCCTGACTAGACTAGACTAACATTAGTGTTAGACAGTAAGGCTGTTTCCCAAACAGCACCCTCTGAAACATTACATACTGACTACTGATAGCACTTCTAACGATGGCGTCCTTTTATTTATTGATTAATTAATTTATTTTAATTTATTATATTTTATTTTTTATGTATTTAGTGTAGTAGCAGTCTGCAGTTGGGGGCGTGGCCAGAGAGTAATGTAACTTTACGTTTCAGAGTGTTTTCTGATTAAATGTAATAAAAATGTTAGCTACCCCAAACCCTCCTAATCTGTTACCATAACAACACATTATACTAAAGCTGGTTTATTACAGTATATATGATCATCGTTGCTACAAATAGAGATGCATGTTTTTCATTGGACAGCAACGATATGATCCTTGGCAAATGAATGGAAATGTTCTACATCCCTGAGACTCCAAAAAATTAAAGGTTTCAGAATTTCTGTCATTTCAACATAAAATAAGTCTACTAGATGAAAAACTTGTCACAGTGAGTTTTTTTTAACATTTTAAATTTATAGTGGACATCAGGACATTGTTTATGACACATTTCTTGTTTTCTGTTCTGCATCAGACGAAAAATAGAAAATAATGTAAATGAAAATTGAGTAAACAAACATTGTTTTTCTTTTTTGATACCATTTCCACACTTGGCAGTATAATAATAAATATTTCAAATGCACCGTATATGAACATAAACAGGAACAAATAAAAACCCATTCCAAAGATTACCATTAGTTTCATTAGTTCAATAAGTGTCACACTTTCCACAGGTGGTACCCAACTTCTCTTATAATCTATTTTATTTTAATGTTCTATTTTTAAATGTACAATTATGTAACAATCTCTAATAAATTAGGAATAAATTAAATTAGTAATCAATTTAAAATAAATTAGTAATGGATTTACATGTTTACATGTATACAGAGCTTACATGTTGCAAAATGATCTTTGTCTCAGTCAAACTCCTGTCACCTGTGACGCCATTAATTAATATAAAACCAGATTTAGTAAGTCCCAATGTCTCCACTGCGAAGGACATCAAAAAAAGTATGCTGTTAGGTAGTTAAATATTTGTGCATGTCAATAAAATTTGCTTTGAGAACTAGCTACAATAGTTTTATACCTAAAACAGATCAATTATAGGCTTTAGAAACAGAACAAATACATATTATTTAATAGTTTATCTCTCGGCCATATTTAAAAAGGCAGAACTTCTGTTGTGAATGACAGACCCCAACACATGATACATCACTGGAAAGGCCAGGATGTCCTCTACATGGCACAGGTTTTAGAAAGGTACCTTATTTATTTTTTATAATATCGTTGTCTTTTGGAGACTCATGTCCCCAGGTCTTACGAGGATATGGCACCAATAAAGGTTCCACTGTTGTTATATGATAAGAGCCCTTGATGTTGATGGTGTAGTGGAAGGAATGATGCAACATCAATGAAACACTGCATTAAAAATTCTTTATAAATGAACCAAATCAGATGAACCAGAGCAGCAGACACAGCATATCTGTTCTGTATCATTAACAGGGTGAATAAGGCTGCAAGCTTTTGTTTGTTTGTTATTTTTTTGGGTATTTAGTTTAACTCAGTTTTACAATTTGGCCAGTAATGAGGAGGGTTGGCAGGCCTATGGTTCTGTGCAAAAGTCTTTGGCGGCCAAGAAAACATTTCAAACTATTTAACTTGGCAGCATAAATAAACATAAATACAGTCAAATATTTTTTTTCAGAAATGATATGAATGTAGAAGAAATATATATTTTTTTATTTTTTAAAGGGCTGATTTAGACCAACCCAGTTATATGGTTTTGTTATGCAAAGAGTAAAATAGATATGAATCATTTAATACATTTACATCTTTTCTTCTTAGTGGTTTAGCGTACTGGGGTAAACTGGTGCCCTCCATGTTGTAGAGTGGGGGGTTCATTTCCCCACCTGGCTAACCACCTTACAGTATACCAGTAAGAGACTTTCATCTACCTTCATTTGCTTGTGTACAGGTAAACTGTAACACTACCTTCACCTACCTGTGTACAGGTCAACTGTAACTCTACTTTCACCTACCTGTGTACAGGTCAACTGTAACACTACCTTCACCTACCTGTGTACAGGTCAACTGTAACACTACCTTCACCTACCTGTGTACAGGTCAACTGTAACACTACCTTCACCTACCTGTGTACAGGTCAACTGTAACACTGCCTTCACCTACCTGTGTACAGGTAAACTGTAACACTGTCTTCACCTACCTGTGTACAGGTAAACTGTAACACTACCTTCACCTACCTGTGTACAGGTAAACTGTAACACTACCTTCACCTACCTGTGTACAGGTCAACTGTAACTCTACTTTCACCTACCTGTGTACAGGTAAACTGTAACACTACCTTCACCTACCTGTGTACAGGTAAACTGTAACACTACCTTCACCTACCTGTGTACAGGTCAACTGTCAGTCTACTTTCACCTACCTGTGTACAGGTCAACTGTAACACTACCTTCACCTACCTGTGTACAGGTCAACTGTAACTCTACTTTCACCTACCTGTGTACAGGTAAATTGTAACACTGCCTTCACCTACCTGTGTACAGGTAAACTGTAACACTGCCTTCACCTACCTGTGTACAGGTCAACTGTAACTCTACCTTGACCTACCTGTGTACAGGTAAACTGTATGTCTTTTAGTCTTAGTTACAACCAGTTGAAGAAATGTAGGCCCAAAGCAAGAAACTACCACCACCATGCTTCACAGTAGGTCTACTGTTGACAACCAAGATGATGGATCAGCTGGTACAACATATGGAAAGTCAGATTGAGTAGAATCACTGCACGTGACAGTAGCCCAGGGTTAGCGTCTGTCCACATCCCACACAGTGTCCCCACATTGTCCCTGATCATCTGGGACATGTGTCCTTCTCATATATATATATATATATATATATATATATATATATATATATATATATATATATATATATATATATATATATATATATATATATATATATAAAATATTCTTCACATCTATATTCTCGTCCAACCAATTAATTTCAGGTCCCCCAGCCATTAAGAATCCTAGACCTTGTTTAACTTCACATCATGTTCTGAATAGTCATTTTCTGCCGAGGCTGTTTATGTGGCCCGTGAAGCGAGTGAGCCGTCTCTCTGTCTGTTTATGGTTTGCGCAACCTTGCCTGTGTGCTTTTCATGAGCTTTCTACAGGTTCCTAAAATTCAAGGAGAGGAGGAAATAAAGGCGGTTAGATAAAGACTTATTGTGTGGATCGGTGGGGAAAACAGTCCTGCAGTACAACAAGTTGTTTACATGAACAGAATCACAAGGAAAGTATTGAAGAGGCCCAATTAAGAAGAGGAAGTTCTTGTGAATGTAAATGTGCTCCATGCTTTTACTGTCTCCACTTTTATTACACAAACTACAAGTTATATTACATATTAGATTTTAAAAAATGATATACATTTTAATAGACTCTGTGCAGGCCAGTCAAGTTCTTCCACATCAAACTTACACCTCCATGTCTTTATGGGGCTGCTTTGTGCACTGGTGGGCAGCCATGTTGGAACAGGAAGGGGCCGTCCCCAAACTGTCCCCACAAAGTTGGGAGCATGGAATTGTCCAGAATGTCTTGGTCTGCTGAAGTGTCCGAGCCCAACTCCTGAAACACCACCCCACACCATTATCCCCCCTCCACCAAATTTTACACTTGCAGTCACAATGCAGTCAGACAAGTACCCATACCCTGGCAACCACCAAACCCAGACTCGTCCATCAGATTGCCAGACGAAGAAGTGTGATTGGTCACTGCAGAGAACGCTGGACTCTAGAGTCCAGTGACGGCGTGCTTTACACCACTGCATCTGACGCTCTGCATTGCGCTTGGTGATGTAAGGCTTTGATGCAGGTGCTCGGCCATGGAGACCCATTCCATGAAGCTCTCTACGCTCTGTTCTTGAGCTGATCTGAAGACCACATGAAGTTTGGAGGTCTGTAATTATTGAGTCTGTAGAAAGTTGGTGACATCCATGTGTTGGAGCTGCTTATAGCTGAGCATGTTCTGCACACCAACATTTATTTATTTATTTATTTATTTATTCAACCTCGTTTTGATTTTGGTGAACTTTCAGCAGCAACACAAACTCTCCAACTGACCACTGAACAGTGGGCTCTTCTGCTGACAACCAAGAAGATGGATCAACTGGTCCAACACATGAAAAGTCAGAGTGAATAGAATCTCCATTAAGTTTAATGAAGCAATGAAGCTCCTCAGACACTCTTCTGCACTGGACAGTAGCCCAGGGTAAACGTCCGTCCATGAGTTAGAAGCCGGTCTCCTGACAAACCCAAACCAACATTTGAAGATGAGACCAGCACTAATGGAGGAGGACACCAGTGTCCACTGTCACTGAGATGGACTAGTAGCTCAGCCTAAATATATAAATACATTAAAATATCAAGAAATAGATCTTCTAGTAGTCCTACAGCAGCCTAGTCATGAGAAATAAAACATATTTGAGATGTTTTCATTCAAGGGCGTAGGAGCGGTTTTGACATTGCGGGGGGACACATTTGCTAATATGAATTAAAGCCCACCCTATCCCCTAAATATTACCTATAAGCTGATTCCACTGTAGGTAAGGTAGTAAATCACTATTTATAGTGATGTAGAACAACATTTGTGGAATTACAGTAAATTACTAATAAATAAACAAAATATAACATTACCTGTACGTCTGATTATTATTAGATAAATCCAATTAAAGATCACTTTACAAACTAAACTAGATACTCCACATTACATGGTACTTATAAGTTATACATGCAATTATTGTTTTCTTTGGATTATAAAGCTGAAATGAAATGATAATAAATGTATGTTGAGGTTTCCTGACTAGACTAGACTAACATTAATGTTAGACAGTAAGGCTGTGTCCCAAACCGCGCCCTCTGGAACATATCTTTTCATTCTATAACATTAATTATCTAATACACATACAGACAGCTCTACTGTAGCACCTTAGCTTTAATAACACACCGACTAACCAACAGCACAACAGCTACAGCTTCTCTGTAGTGCTTTCTGACTAAAGTTAATATAAACGTTAGCTAACCCAAACCCTCCTAGTCTGTTACCATAACAACACATTATACTAAAGCTGGTTTATTACAGTATATATGGTAAGCATTGCTGTTCATTGCTCTCATCACTGACCTCAAGTTTAAAGCTGGTGTAGCTACCTGAAGCTCCAGCGAGGCGAGAGCTCTGGTCAGTGAAGCTGCTGACTGTAGGATATTTCTGAACAGGCATCTCAACACAAGCCTTAACACAGTTAAAGACCACCTAACAACCAGACCCTGTTGCTAAGAACCAACACAGTGTGTGAATTGCGACGGCTGCCAAAACTGTGAAACAGTTTAAACAGTTTAATTTTTGGGTGGGACAAATCCACCTGTTTCTGATATTGGGTGGGACACGTCCCCCCCACCCCCCCCGGTTCCTACGCCAATGCTTTCATTTGTCAACATATAATTTTTCACCCCCCCACAGGGTCTTACTCTAAGATCCTCAGACCACCAGATCATACACTCGATTGATAACTGTGATGTTAGCTTCATCTCCGCCTTGTCTGGAATGACTGGGCGGTTCAGCTCTTGCTTGAAGGCGAACCGAATATGGGACGTGACGCCCCGGACGCCCCGGACACGCCGGTCTCTGCCCGCTGCCCCGGTCACGCTGCCTCCTGGAGGTTGCTCCTGCCGGATGCGGGCTGCTGCTGCTGCTGCTGCTGCTTTGTGCTCGGCTAATGAGGAGGGCCAGGAGGCAGGTGGGCGCTCCTGCTCTTCTCCGTGTCCTTTCTCTCGCAGCTGAGGTCACAACAGGAATCTGCTGTCCTTTTGTGGAGGTCAAACTCAAGAGCCACTACTTCTCCCGTTGTCAGGGTTACCTGCCAAGTCAAACGCGGAGGCTCTCCGGAGGGCCTCGCTGCCAGGAGATAAATGCACCCACAAGACTTGCACACCCGTGATGCATCGCGCAAGCGTTTGGGGCCAAACGGGCCAGAAAAAGATGGCCAGCCAACCGGATAGTGCACAGGCTAGCACGGCGGGAGGGGGTCGGGGTGATGTTTCCCACCCTCACGGTTTAAAATTGAAATGGGTGAAATTGAATCTGATTTGAATCTGATTTTTGTTATTACTTTGCTAACTTACTAAGCTACTTAATTGCCATAATTTAATGTTAGCTAGCTTGCTAGTTATTGCGGGCTACTAACAGCAACTTGAATGATGATAATAGTAGCAATAATAATAATAATAATAATAATAATAATAATAATAATAATAATAATAATAGCAATAACCTGTATTTATAGTACTTTTTCACAACAGTGGCAGCTCAAAATGCTTTAAAGGCTGTTGTTAACAGTAATAGATGAAACTATAGACATATATACTAATTTAACTTAAAAATAAATGAATAGTTAAAAGGCAGAATAGCCATAAAAGGTTTTTCCGTGTTATCAATATATTTTTGGATGATGTTTTGTTTTAGTGTTGTGGATCTGGGCTGGGTTGTGGTTATAGAGTATGGGTATCCAGTAAGAGGACCGGTACAGTAAGAGATCAGCCGGTATGGGTTTTTCTATAGCCGATGCTTAGAGGTGAAGGTAAATACTATTATTTTTAGCAAAAGTTCTGCATGGAAAACTTTAATACTACATCATTCATTCATTCATTCATGACTCCTAACCAATCGCTGGTCTACACCAGTCTTTAAATGACTCTCCAGCTGCTTTCAGGTGCCCACGTTTCCCTCCTTTCCCTCCACCACCAGTTTGGCCTTACCCAGTTGCCAAGCAGGCTGTTCCAATGCGGCAGGATAAGTACTCCAAGACCTGTACTGGGGACGGGTCCTCTGCCAAAGACTTCTTGAGTTCCAAACTTGTATCCTTCACATAATCAAATCCGGGATTAAAATGATCTTTCTTTACTCCTGAGTCATTCTGGCAGAGCTGTAGGTCTTTAAACAACCTGTAGTAGTAGTAGTAGTAGTGGTCAGTACGGTGGTGTAGTGGTTAGTACGGTGGTGTAGTGGTTAGTATGGTGGTGTAGTGGTTAGTATGGTGGTGTAGTGGTTAGTATGGTGGTGTAGTGGTTAGTACGGTGGTGTAGTGGTCAGTACGGTGGTGTAGTGGTTAGTATGGTGGTGTAGTGGTTAGTACGGTGGTGTAGTGATTAGTACGGTGGTGTAGTGGTTAGTATGGTGGTGTAGTGGTTAGTATGGTGGTGTAGTGGTTAGTATGGTGGTGTAGTGGTTAGTACGGTGGTGTAGTAGTTAGTACGGTGGTGTAGTGGTTAGTACGGTGGTGTAGTGGTTAGTACGGTGGTGTAGTGATTAGTACGGTGGTGTAGTGGTTAGTATGGTGGTGTAGTGGTCAGTATGGTGGTATAGTGGTTAGTACGGTGGTGTAGTGGTTAGTACGGTGGTGTAGTGGTTAGTACGGTGGTGTAGTGGTCAGTACGGTGGTGTAGTGGTTAGTACGGTGGTGTAGTGGTTAGTACGGTGGTGTAGTGGTCAGTACGGTGGTGTAGTGGTTAGTACGGTGGTGTAGTGGTTAGTACGGTGGTGTAGTAGTTAGTATGGTGGTGTAGTGGTTAGTACGGTGGTGTAGTGGTCAGTACGGTGGTGTAGTGGTTAGTACGGTGGTGTAGTGGTTAGTACGGTGGTGTAGTGGTTAGTATGGTGGTGTAGTGGTCAGTATGGTGGTGTAGTGGTTAGTATGGTGGTGTAGTGGTTAGTACGGTGGTGTAGTGGTTAGTATGGTGGTGTAGTGGTTAGTACGGTGGTGTAGTGGTTAGTACGGTGGTGTAGTGGTTAGTACGGTGGTGTAGTGGTTAGTACGGTGGTGTAGTGGTTAGTATGGTGGTGTAGTGGTTAGTACGGTGGTGTAGTGGTTAGTATGGTGGTGTAGTGGTTAGTATGGTGGTGTAGTGGTTAGTACGGTGGTGTAGTGGTTAGCACGGTGGTGTAGTGGTTAGTATGGTGGTGTAGTGGTTAGTATGGTGGTGTAGTGGTTAGTATGGTGGTGTAGTGGTTAGTACGGTGGTATTTATAGGATGAATGAATGAAGAAATTATTGTTGTGTGTGTGTGTGTATATTATTTATATATATATATATATATATATATATATATTCTAAGACTGTGCTGTAAGGGGAGTGTAGGTTGGTTAGCTAGTCTAGAAGGGATCATGTATAGTGTTTTGAGAAACGCTGGATCTTCTGACGTCTGTACTGAAGTTATCTGGAAGTGTAACTTTGCTAGTTGGTTAACTTTACCTCACGCTGCAGCGCCGTCTCTGGAGCTGTGGCTAGATGTCGCTGGCGGTCAGCGCGGTGTTCGAGGAGAGGGCCGGTTTGAGGTCGGAGGTGTGCGAGGCGGCGGGCCGGCTCGCCGCTCGTGCGTTCGTTTGCAGCGTAATCGTTAAGCAGGGAGCTGATGGTGGTGCTGTGTGGGGTGCTGAGTAGGCAGCGCCTTTAATTACACACTCTCCTGAGCGTGTCACCCCCCCCCCCACACAGACCACAGCCCCCTCTCCTCAGAGCCCTCACCACCTTCTCTCATCCTCAACTCAACCTCACTCTCTCTCTCTTTCTCTTTCTCTCTCACTCCCTCTCTCACTCTCACAGCCTCCACTGTCTCTTCCCAACTCTCTCTCCCTCTCTTTCTCACTCTTGTCCTCTTGCTTTGTTTCTCCTTCTGTCTTGCCACACGATCTCTCTCTCTCTTGTCCTCTTGTCCTCTTGCTCAATTTCTTCTTGTGTCTCACACATAATGTCTCTCTCTCTCTCTTTCACTCTTGTCCTCTTGCTTGGTTTCTGCTTTTGTCTCTTTCACACAACCTCTCTTTCTCTGTCTCTCTCTCTCTCTCTCTCTTTTGTCCTCTTGCTCAATTTCTTCTTGTGTCTCACACATAGTCCGTCTGTCTCTCTCTCTTTTACTCTTGTCCTCTTGCTTGGTTTCTGCTTGACTCTCTGACTCTCTCTCTCTTTTTACTCTCTCTCTCTCTCTCTCTCTCACTCTTGTCCTCTTGCTTGGTTTCTGCTTCTCTCTCTCTCTCTCTCTCTCTCTCTCTCTCTGTTGGGAAGGGTTATTTTAAAAAGCAGGCTGCAGTACAGATTATTGATTATCAGTTAAGAGATTTAATCAGTTAGCTGGTTTAAAGGATTACTATAATAAAGTAATAAAAACTCATTACATTTAGATTACTGGGGTTTTCAGGGTCTGTATAATCAAATATAGGCAATATATGTATGTGTGTGTGTGTGAGTGTGTGTGTGTGTGTGTGTGTGTGTGTGTGTATATATATATATATATAAGGAATAAGTGTATACTTATTCCTTATATATATATATATATACAGAGTATACAGAGAATCAGATGAACTACAGTCAGTAAGTGGAGCTCCTGTATGGTCAGTGGAGCTGAGATAATGAAGTGTAGTTAGAAGGAGGTGGTCTTATTGTTGTGGCTGAGGGGCGTATGCTTTCAATGTGTACTGTATGTAAGCAGCATTGTTGTCTCACAGACAAACGAGTGACTCACTCACTCACACCTACACACATCTTCCTCCCTCCCTCCCTCCCTCCCTCCCTCACTGCTGCTCTCTCATTTACTCACTCGCTCACAAAGAGCATTCCTCACTCTAAGGCTCGCTCTCTCTCTCTCTCTCTCCCTCCCTCTCTCTCTCTCTCTCTCTCTCTTACAGATGGTCCTTCACGAAGAAGGATTTGAGCCGGCCGAGCCGAGCCGAGCGGGCACAGCCAGCGCTGAAGAGCTTTGTTTTAATAAAGTTGGCGTATCTGCTGAAGTATAGTCCTCCTGCAGTAATCTGTAAAGTAAATATCCGCGCTAACGCAGCCCTGATTGGGCTCTTCGAGAACAAACCTATTTATTTGTTTGTTTATTTATTTGAGCAGATCGATGAAATTCTAGTTCTCTCTTTCAGCTTTTGGAAATGTTGCCGTTTAAGATTCAGCCTCTCTTTTTATCCCAGCCATTAAAGCACCTTCCATTTAAAAAGGGACAGAAAGTAAAACAGAAGCTGGACAAATTACATTAGCGTGAGACCGCCGGCGTCTATAAACGAGGACAAAGGTGAAGATTAAGTCCATGCTTTAAGACGGTGCTACCCTATTATCTACTTTAGTCCATTTAAAAAGCTGCCTTGGAGAGAAAGAAGAAAAGACGACTACTTAAACATGCCTACTTACCTCCTGCAGTTTGACAAATAGTGTATCTAAAACATTTGACTGGTAGTGTATCTAAAACGTTTGACTGGTAGTGTATCTAAAACGTTTGATTGGTAGTGTATCTAAAACGTTTGACTGGTAGTGTATCTAAAACGTTTGATTGGTAGTGTATCTAAAACGTTTGACAAATAGTGTATCTAAAACATTTGGCTGGTAGTGTATCTAAAACATTTGACTGGTAGTGTATCTAAAACGTTTGTCTGGTAGTGTATCTAAAACGTTTGGCTGGTAGTGTATCTAAAACGTTTGGCTGATAGTGTATCTAAAACATTTGACTGGTAGTGTATCTAAAACGTTTGTCTGGTAGTGTATCTAAAACATTTGACTGGTAGTGTATCTAAAACGTTTGTCTGGTAGTGTATCTAAAACATTTGACTGGTAGTGTATCTAAAACGTTTGATTGGTAGTGTATCTAAAACATTTGACTGGTAGTGTATCTAAAACGTTTGATTGGTAGTGTATCTAAAACGTTTGGCTGGTAGTGTATCTAAAACATTTGACTGGTAGTGTATCTAAAACGTTTGGCTGGTAGTGTATCTAAAACGTTTGGCTGGTAGTGTATCTAAAACGTTTGACTGGTAGTGTATCTAAAACGTTTGGCTGGTAGTGTATCTAAAACGTTTGGCTGGTAGTGTATCTAAAACGTTTGACTGGTAGTGTTACTAAAACGTTTGGCTGGTAGTGTATCTAAAACGTTTGACTGGTAGTGTATCTAAAACGTTTGGCTGGTAGAGTATCTAAAACGTTTGGCTGGTAGAGTATCTAAAACGTTTGGCTGGTAGTGTATCTAAAACGTTTGGCTGGTAGAGTATCTAAAACGTTTGACTGGTAGTTTATCTAAAACGTTTGACTGGTAGAGTATCTAAAACGTTTGTCTGGTAGTGTTACTTAAACGTTTGGCTGGTAGTGTATCTAAAACGTTTGACTGGTAGTTTATCTAAAACGTTTGGCTGGTAGAGTATCTAAAACGTTTGGCTGGTAGTGTATCTAAAACGTTTGACTGGTAGTGTATCTAAAACGTTTGGCTGGTAGTGTATCTAAAACGTTTGACTGGTAGTGTATCTAAAACGTTTGACTGGTAGAGTATCTAAAACGTTTGGCTGGTAGTGTATCTAAAACGTTTGGCTGGTAGTGTATCTAAAACGTTTGTCTGGTAGTGTATCTAAAACGTTTGACTGGTAGTGTATCTAAAACGTTTGTCTGGTAGTGTATCTAAAACGTTTGACTGATAGTGTATCTGAAACGTTTGACTGGTAGTGTATCTGAAACGTTTGACTGGTAGTGTATCTAAAACGTTTGACTGGTAGTGTATCTAAAACGTTTGGCTGGTATTGTATTTAAAACGTTTGACTGGTAGTGTATCTAAAACGGTTGACTGGTAGTGTACTAAAATGTTTGACTGGTAGTTTGTGTATATATAATACATATATCGTTGCTCTCCAAAGAAAAAAAGGCTAGCTGTCGTATTTAAATGATGTAGAAAACTAAAAATTGACATATATATACATTTCCATGTAGGTATCGTACTGGAAGCCAGTTCCTAGGTACATTATGATATTTTAAAATATACAGGTATATAGGTTTTATATGATTTGCCCATCACTGCGGACTGGTTTTTTATTATTCCCATTTTGAGCTGCTTCGCTTTTCAACTTTTCAACTTTTTTTAAACAGCTTGTAGCCACAAACAGTTTCAAACTTTCAAACCTCCTGCATCTTTTCCGAGGGGTATATGGAGTCAGGAGCGCCGTGACAATGTAGGACAGTTAGACTTATTTATTTATTTTGGGAAGCTCACCGCTAGGCTGGGACAAGGTTCTGCAGCTGGCACTGACAGTGATATGAAAAAGAAGTGACAGGAAGTCCAAACAGAAAAGTGGGAACGGTGAGAACATTCACAGACTTTCTCAACTATCACACCGTGCACCAAACCAGAGAGTTTGCTGGCGTTTGTTGGGGTACGTTGGGTCAGTGTTGGGTCAGTCGCAGTGACCTGCTGCTGGAACTTGGGGTGGTGGGACTAAAAGCAACTGCATGATGTTTCGGATACGTTATGTTAAAAGTTCTAGAGATTGTTTGTTTGTTTGTTTTGTTTTAGATCCAATGCTATTAATGAAAACTCTGTTTCCAGCATCTACAGCTTATGAGCGGTTCAGCCTATAACAGTCAAAGTGCGAGCTCTGCTATTAGCCTGTAGGGTTGTATCAGATTGAATATAGGTTCCGCTTCTTAATCTAATCTTCCATTCCACCTTAAATGCTGCAGCTTGTACAGGTGCCAGATTGCAGCTGTAGCACCATTTAAGGTGGAATGGAAAGTTGCTGGAAAGTCAAATAACCTTCTACCTAGAACATCAGAGAACCTTTATAAGAACTGAATAAATGCTTCTATAGCAGCTACCAGTCTTGAAGGTGGAAGGAACTGATGCTGGCTCGGTTTTAAAGTTGGAATCCGGTCATAACCCAAACGCTGGTAACCATGCAGTGACAATAATAATGGTCATCACAATCCTATGCAAAGGTGTTGACCGTGTGCTGCCTCGAGTCTCCCAGTAACCCCTGAAATAATCATTTAAAGGCCATTCAGCAGGATGTTTCTGCTTATAGCACATGTTGCCCATATAGAAATATGATTGGACCAATGACTTGAATGTTCTATTAGCTCCAAAATGTTCTATTAGCTCAAAACCTGGTAGACTTTCAAAAGAGTTATTAATAATAAAAAAATAGGAATAAATAAATATTTGAACCTTACCAAAATCTGTATTCCATCTTTTCGCTGTACAAAGCTCCATTCAGATGATATCTACTGAGGCTATAATGGCAACTCTACAGGAGAGGCCAAATACATTCTTTACTTTCAATGTAAGTCACTGGAACCAGAATTTCTTCCAAGCTATTTTGGAGCGTTTCTATTGGTCCATTCATCATGAAACTCTCACAGGATATAAAGAGGAGCTGTGTACTATACTATAGACTATATGTAGACTATAGGCTCTTTTACACATCCATGATTGACTCAGCAGTCCTCATCCAGCAGTGGTAAGATTTAGGAATGAACATTTAAGGAAAGTTCTTCTTTATAATTGTTTATAATTCATGTTGTTCATGGAAAAATTGATTACTTCCACTACTGTAATGTTTTCCCTATTATAACGACTTCCACTTCATTGGATATAGATGAGGAAAAGTAGTCTATTTATCTCTCCTGAACTTTCAGCCACGGATGGCTGTGGCATTTCCAGGGATTGCATTTCCGAGAACATAGATTATTCCTAATTTACTTCATTTCAATGCAGTTCCATATACTATCTTGCAGAATGCATGCAAAATCCATAGACACCCAGCTATTGGATAAAGATGTTCTGGTCCAGGAATAATTCCATACCTCTTATTTTATAGTTTTGATCTCCTCACAGTTATTCACTAATATTTTTTTATTTTTATTTTATTAACATACACTGTTAACCCGTAATTAGTTTCTGTGTAAAGAGTTTGTGTAATGATGCTTAAAAACTAAAGTTTTATTGAATTACTTAAAATGTTTTAGTATGTTCTACTATTTTGAAAGAATAACTGAGTACACTAATATTTTTAAGTTGAACTTAAAACATCAGGTTTTAGCTTGGACCACGCCCCTGTAGCACCTTGCCAGATTCTCATTGGTCAGTTCAGTCAAGACTGGAACTTGGTAAGTTGTTCTGCAGTTGATGTTTATCTAAAGTTAGAAAATGTAATTTACTGTGTTTTTATCATTTCAGTGTGTTTAAACTGTATTTAAGAATTATTGTAAGATAAACAGTATTCTAACTAGACCAATCAAAACCAGTCATCATCACTACTGAACCATTCAAGAGTCAGAATCATCCTAGATGATCCCAGTGATGTAGTTTTAAATAAAATTAAACTAAATTTAACTGCTGCCTGTGTTCTTTTGATGTAGGAAAACATCAGCTTTTTATGGAGACTAGTTTAAGGTTAACTTAATATTGATTACAGGAAACTCAATGTTGAGTTGAATTAAATGGTCAGTAGGTGATTTTCCAAATAATTTAAGTACAAACAATTTAGATTTCATTGTTTTCGACTCAAATGATCACTTCCAGTCTATTTAACATTAAAGTAGATTTTACTCAAACCATTAGATTTTCTCTAGTTTGTATTACTTCAATATTTTAAGGCAGTCACTCAAACTCTTTAAGTACAATCAACGTATCCGGGTTTACAGTGTATAAGAACCTGTGTGAGTATGTCTCCAAACTTTTGACGGATCTGCTAGACTCCAGTGTGAAATGATATAAAACATCCTTCAAACGTAACCTGCTCGAACACGCATAGCTCTTCTCCTACCATTAGGAGAAACTAATTAGCCATTCATGATTAGATCAATTATTTGACCAAGGTCTTAATTAGATGCCTGTTTGCAAAGCATGTAATCATTTATTGCACATAATTGCGTCTCACGTTTGGCCGCCTCGGGGTAGGGAGTGTAAGCAGGGTTCACTCGGTTCTAGATAGAGCTTATTTTTTAGGACTGTGGACGTAATGAAGCTTATTGTTTCTTAGGAAGCACAAAGAATTACAAAGCCGGCGAGATCACAGCACGAAGATAGCAGCTCATCAAGGCTGTATACAAGGATGGAGTAAGGATAGTCTGGGCCCCTGGGCAACTCTTTAACCCCCCCAACCTGTGCCCCTCATGATCAAGGGCCATCTAATGGTATGCCCTGCTCTTCTCTTGGGCCCCCTGGTAGAGGCTCTCATAACCAGGGCCCTCTAAAATTATGCCCCCCCTTTTTCCTAGAGCTACCCCTAATAGCCAGAAGTCGAAGTCAGAGCAGTGCCACAGCGCCTTGTCCATTTTCAAAAGGGGCCCAAAAGCATGGCTAGGGCCCAAAAGAATGGCTAGGGGCATTCAAAGTCCCTAAAAGTCATAGGATCCTTAAAATGGCCCTTGGAAATAAAAATACATTGTATCATAAAAGTTGATAGGCATTGCACCAGAGTCTGGTGAGAAGTTAGCTCAATGTAACGCCAAAGGAAGGTTTGTCCAGCCTGCACTCTCTTTGTGCCACTCACTGGGCCCCTCACTGCCACTCACTGCCCACACTGGAAACCAGCACCTGGAAAAGCCAGCTCTAGTCACCATTACGTTACCATCTACGGCTGCTTCCCATCTATTCTACTCAACCTGCTCCCGCTGCTAACCTGCTAAGCTGCCCTGGTTTCCTGGTTATCTTGACCATCACTCTGCCCAGTTCTACTTTATTTCTGTAAGCTGCCTTCAGATTTTGGAGCATTTCTATTGGTCTATTCATCGTGATACTGTAACCGTATATAAAGATCTGCTGTCGTGTTCCAATAATATAAAAAAAAAAAAAAAATATTTTAATTGATTTTTTGTTTCGACAGCCATAAAATGATAAATCAGTTTTAACGCGTGAAATCAAATGGCAACAGACTGGTGCTTAATTTACATATTATTAGCCACTCCCCAATTCATGCAGACGACATTCACTGGCTCGTCTGTAGACAGGGATTGAGGTTAAATAGTGAATACACTGCTCCCCCTACTGACCAAACCTTATAGTGTTATATACATTTAATTATGAAGACCGTAAAGAATAATAACATTCAAACTAATCAGAACATCTGAGTGAGGTAGTAGATCAGTCGCTGCCCAAAGAGAAACAAGTACCTCCAAAATAGCAACTTTACAGGAGAGGCCAAAAACTTTCTTTACTTTCAATGGAAGTCAATGGAACCAGAATTCTCTCCAAGCTATTTTGGAGCATTTCTATTGGTCCACAGATCTTGAAACTCTCATAGAATATAAGGAGCGACTATCGTGTTCAAATAATGCCAAAAAATGAAAATCTGAAAAAAAAAGGGGATGGACGATTTTCTTTGGACCGCCACGAAATGATTAATCAGCTTAAGCATGTGAAATCGAGTGCCAGCAGAACACTGCTTCATTTACATATCATCAGCCACACCCTCTTTCATGTGGACATTGTTCACTGGCTCGTCAGCCAATGGCTGTGTAGGCGGAGATCTCCAAAGTGGCAACTTTACAGTAAAGACCAATACACTGCTCCCCCTACTGACCAAACTTATATTTATATGTTATATACATATAAATATGAAGACCGGAAAGAATAATAACATTCAAACTAATCAATACATCTGAGTGAGGTAGTAGATCAGTCGCTGTCCAAAGAAAGATCTTCAAAATAGCAACTTTACAGTAAAGGTTAGTAAGGTTGTGTAGTGGTTAGTATGGTGGTGTAGTGGTTAGCACGGTGGTGTAGTGGTTAGTATGGTGGTGTAGTGGTTAGTATGGTGGTGTAGTGGTTAGTATGGTGGTGTAGTGGTTAGTATGGTGGTGTAGTGGTTAGTACGGTGGTGTAGTGGTTAGTATGGTGGTGTAGTGGTTAGTATGGTGGTGTAGTGGTCAGTATGATGGTGTAGTGGTCAGTATGGTGGTGTAGTGGTTAGTATGGTGGTGTAGTGGTTAGTATGGTGGTGTAGTGGTTAGTATGGTGGTGTAGTGGTCAGTATGGTGGTGTAGTGGTCAGTACGGTGGTGTAGTGGTTAGTACGGTGGTGTAGTGGTTAGTATGGTGGTGTAGTGGTCAGTACGGTGGTGTAGTGGTTAGTACGGTGGTGTAGTGGTTAGTATGGTGGTGTAGTGGTTAGTATGGTGGTGTAGTGGTTAGTATGGTGGTGTAGTGGTTAGTATGGTGGTGTAGTGGTTAGTATGGTGGTGTAGTGGTTAGTATGGTGGTGTAGTGGTTAGTACGGTGGTGTAGTGGTTAGTATGGTGGTGTAGTGGTTAGTATGGTGGTGTAGTGGTTAGTACGGTGGTGTAGTGGTCAGTATGGTGGTGTAGTGGTCAGTATGGTGGTGTAGTGGTTAGTATAGTGGTGTAGTGGTTAGTACGGTGGTGTAGTGGTCAGTATGGTGGTGTAGTGGTTAGTACGGTGGTGTAGTGGTCAGTACGGTGGTGTAGTGGTTAGTATGGTGGTGTAGTGGTTAGTATGGTGGTGTAGTGGTCAGTATGGTGGTGTAGTGGTCAGTATGGTGGTGTAGTGGTCAGTACGGTGGTGTAGTGGTTAGTACGGTGGTGTAGTGGTTAGTATGGTGGTGTAGTGGTCAGTACGGTGGTGTAGTGGTTAGTACGGTGGTGTAGTGGTTAGTATGGTGGTGTAGTGGTTAGTATGGTGGTGTAGTGGTTAGTACGGTGGTGTAGTGGTTAGTATGGTGGTGTAGTGGTTAGTACGGTGGTGTAGTGGTTAGTACGGTGGTGTAGTGGTTAGTACGGTGGTGTAGTGGTTAGTATGGTGGTGTAGTGGTTAGTATGGTGGTGTAGTGGTTAGTACGGTGGTGTAGTGGTTAGTATGGTGGTGTAGTGGTTAGTATGGTGGTGTAGTGGTCAGTATGATGGTGTAGTGGTCAGTATGGTGGTGTAGTGGTCAGTACGGTGGTGTAGTGGTTAGTATGGTGGTGTAGTGGTTAGTATGGTGGTGTAGTGGTCAGTATGGTGGTGTAGTGGTCAGTATGGTGGTGTAGTGGTCAGTACGGTGGTGTAGTGGTTAGTACGGTGGTGTAGTGGTTAGTACGGTGGTGTAGTGGTTAGTACGGTGGTGTAGTGGTTAGTATGGTGGTGTAGTGGTTAGTATGGTGGTGTAGTGGTCAGTATGGTGGTGTAGTGGTCAGTATGGTGGTGTAGTGGTTAGTATGGTGGTGTAGTGGTCAGTATGATGGTGTAGTGGTTAGTATGGTGGTGTAGTGGTCAGTACGGTGGTGTAGTGGTCAGTACCCTGGTGTACCCTGCCTTCGCCCCATGATGCTGTGACCCTGACTAATGGGATAAAGCAGCAGATGATGGATGGATCAGTACGTATCCGTATCTGTATTTAACGTTGAATATAAATGAGCCTTAAGACGGACCAGCACTGCAGCTCTTTTCCTCTGAGGGGCTCAGTAAGTGTGAGGGGGGGGCCCGGACTTTGCAGTTTGGGCTGTAAATTAAAAATTTGCTCGGTATCCTGCCGGGAGCGCGAGCGTGTAATGATCAGCACAGCAAAACACTTTATTCCCATCATCGTCAATAATCACCAGTAAGTAGAAAAAGCACTCGGTGGTGTTCAGCCTCGTACCCGGCGCCTGATTACGCTGATGGCATGTCGATTTCAGTCCAGCGTCCGGAGGAGCACTGTGATTGGCTTTGTGTGTGTGTATATGTGTGTGTGTGTGTTGACTTCAGGGACCCCGGCGCTGGTGGTGGAGGAGGTTGAGCTCTGCTGATGCTAGGCAGCTGTAGCCGTTCGCAGCTCATCTGCCGCGTTTGACTGACACTTCCATTCTGGTTAATTACAGCTCGGCCTGGTGGTCTCCGCAGACCCGGCACAGCTAAACAAGCGGCCGTGAAACAAATAGCGGCGCGGAGGAGAAAGATGAGGTGCGTCGCTCCCGATATGCATTGAGAATATGCGGCGTTGGTGATAAACAATCTAGCGTACACACCGGCGGCTGCGACGCTCATCAGGCCGCCCGTCATTGTGTATACTTTCCGGGGAAATCATGACTTCAGTGTCACCACTGAAATATTTCAGCAGTAAATCTGCTTCGGTGGATACGGTCCATGGATACTATTCAAGGAAATCCGTAGTTGGGCCTCCATAGACTTTGCATGCCTCCTGTAAGAGAGTGTATGGTAATGTATTGAAATAAATGAAATAAATTGGGAATAATATAAGGAGTGCAATTCCTGGGCATGCCACAGCCGCCAGTGACCGGAAGTCTGGGAAAGTTGAATAGACTATTTTCATTCATCTTTATCCAATAGCTGGATTTCCTTGGATTTTCCTTGGATAATTCTACTGAAAGCATGCAAGTTAGGAATAATCTATGTTGTCAGGAGTGCAATCCCTGGTAATGCCACAGCCATTCATAGCTGGAATTCTGGGAGAATTGAATAAACTCCTTATTCCTCCTCTATATATGATGCAAGGGATTATATGGAACTGTATTGAAATAAATAAAATAAATTAGGAATAATATAAGGAGTGCAAACCCTGGACATGCCACAACCATCAGTGACCGGAAGTCTGGGAAAGACTTCTCTATATCCGATGCAGGGAATTATTAATGGGTTAATGGAATTGCATTGAAAGTTATGTTGTCAGGAGTGAAATCCATGACTGGAAGTTCAGGAGAGTTGAATAGACTTCATTTTTATCCAATAGCTGCATTTTCATTGATTTTCTGTGCATTCTGCAGTGGGTGTTTTGGAATTCCACTAAAAGTATAAATTAGGAATAATCTATGTTGTCAGGAGTGCAATTCCTGGACATGCCACAGCCGTCAGTGACCGGAAGTCTGGGAAAGTTGAATAGACTCTTTTTCCTTCTCTATATCCGATGCAAGGGATTATATGGAACTGTATTGAAACAAATTAGGAATAATATAGGGAGTGAAATCCCTGGGCATGCCACAGCCGTCAGTGACCGGAAGTCTGGGAAAGTTGAATAGACTATTTTCATTCATCTTTATCCAATAGCTGGATTTCCTTGGATTTTCCTTGGATAATTCTATTGAAAGTATGCAAGTTAGGAATAATCTGTGTTGTCAGGAGTGCAATTCCTGGTGATGCCACAGCCATCCGTAGCTGGAATTCTGGGAGAATTGAATAAACTCCTTATTCCTCCTCTATATATGATGCAAGGGATTATATGGAACTGTATTGAAATAAATGAAATAAATTGGGAATAATATAAGGAGTGCAATTCCTGGGCATGCCACAGCCGCCAGTGACCGGAAGTCTGGGAAAGTTGAATAGACTATTTTCATTCATCTTTATCCAATAGCTGGATTTCCTTGGATTTTCCTTGGATAATTCTATTGAAAGTATGCAAGTTAGGAATAATCTGTGTTGTCAGGAGTGCAATTCCTGGTGATGCCACAGCCATCCGTAGCTGGAATTCTGGGAGAATTGAATAAACTCCTTATTCCTCCTCTATATATGATGCAAGGGATTATATGGAACTGTATTGAAATAAATGAAATAAATTAGGAATAATATAAGGAGTGCAATTCCTGGGCATGCCACAGCCGCCAGTGACCAGAAGTCTGGGAAAGTTGAATAGACAATTTTTCCTTCTCTATATCCGATGCAGTGAACTATTAATGGGTTAATGAAATTGCATTGAAAGTTATGTTGTCAGGAGTGAAATCCCTGATGATGCCACAGCCATCCATGACTGGAAGTTCAGGAGAGTTGAATAGATTTCATTTTTATCCAATAGCTGGATTTTCATTGATTTTCTGTGCATTCTGCAGTGGATTTTTTGGAATTCCACTAAAAGTATAAATTAGGAATAATCTATGTTGTCAGCAGTGCAATTCCTGGACATGCCACAGCCGTCAGTGACCGGAAGTCTGGGAAAGTTGAATAGACTCTTTTTCCTTCTCTATATCCGATGCAGGGAATTATTAATGGATTAATGGAATTGCATTAAAAGTTATGTTGTCAGGAGTGAAATCCCTGATGATGCCACAGCCATCCGTGGCTGGAATTCTGGGACAGTTAAATAGACTCCTTTTTCCTCATCTCTAACAGATGCCAGGGATTATATGGAATATGACATTTATAGAGTAAGGAATAATCTACGTTGTCAGGAGTGCAATCCCAGGTGATGCCACAGCCATCCATGGCTGGACGTCTAAGAGTTGAATAGACTACTTTACCTCCCCATCTATACCTAATAGCTGGATTTCCATAAATTTTGTATGCATTCCGCAAGGGATTATATAAAATTGCATTGAAATTAAGTAAATTAGGAATTATCTATGTTATCAGGAGTGCAATCCCTGGTGATGCCACACCCATCCATGGCTGGAAGTCCAGGAGAGTTAAATAGATTCATTTTTCTCATATATATCCAATAACTGGGTTTCCATGGATTTTTTATGGAATCGCATAATAATCTATGTTGTTAGAAGTGCAATCCTTTGTGATGCCACAGCCATCCATAGCTGTAATTCCAGGAAAGTTGAATGGACTCCTTTTCATCATCTATATCCAGTAGCTGGATAGCTCCATGGACTTTGCATGCATTCTGCAACAGAGCATATGGAATTCCATTCAAATGAAGCAAGTTAGGAACAATCTATCCATTCATCCAATCATCCAGATGAACTTTCAGGAGGGTTTAATAGACTCATTTCCGATCTCTCTCCGATGCAGTGGAAGTCATTATAATAGGAAAAACTATTCACTTCTTATACTTGTCCTACACAGGAAGCTTAGTATTAATAGAGTAAGTAAAGCTTTTCCATACGTCAGTGTGTTTATTTAACTCTTTCCAAGCTTCTCCTAAACAACCCAGTATTATTATCAGTTCTCATCTAATACCTGCTTTGACTGCTCAGTACTTCATTAAGCTAAATCAAGATTGCTGCTGAAGGAACTGAACACATTCATACAATGCCTGGGGCGTCCAGGAGAAATCTGGAACCTAACTTTGTTCTTCAAACTGGATCAAGATCTGATCTACTTCTCTCACAATAACATATTCATGTTACTTTGTATTGTATGTATGATTATCTACATCTGTTCTAATCAGATCTGGTGGTGAACATACACTTATTAATCAGATAAATACTTTTAAACTATCAGCTCAGGAGCCTCAGACTTTTTCACAGTAGTGTTTATTCGGTTAAATGTTCCCACATAGATTTTCTGAAAGATATTGCTCTAGACGTAACCAGATTGTTGAACACGATGCGAAGGCTGATTGTAATGCCCCCTTGGTAATACTAAGTAATGCTTTCAAAGCCAGAAGGTTATTGTTAGATTTATATTATTGTTTCACAGTTTGAAGCCACTTTGGGTCTCAGAGCTGGTCTACAACTTTTCTTCTGGATGTTTGTTCTCGTGTAAGCAGCGGCTCAACGAGGCCAACAGTGAGAGGAAGCGATTGGTGTTCGTGTGAGCTCGGGCTTGTTTGCTATCAGCCAGCTATCTGTCTGATAGGAGCTTCTGAGCGTGTGCAGGACTCCAGACTGATGTTCTTTAAACTGTAGCAAAGCCTTTGTTACGTGAACTCCGGATCAAAGCTTGCTGTGTTAGAACACATTGAAATTAGTCCCAGCAGATCCTCTCTCTCTCTCTCTCTCTCTCTCTCTCTCTCTCTCTCTCTCTCTCTCTCTCTCTCTCTGTGTCTCTCTGTCTGTCTGTCTGACTACAAAGTGCTTTTAACCTCACTCTGGGTCAGTATATAAAAGACATCCATCGCAGGAGAATGATGTAATAACAGAGCTGTTGTGTTGTATATGTGTTGTTGTGTTACTTTAACAACACTTTTTTTTAGTTATATAACATATATTAAAGTTAAACTATATGCTATATGTTTTAATAGTGTTTTAATAACCTAGTTAATAACATTTTATTAACCTGTTGATAATTTAACATTATAATAATAGTATATGTTATGTAAATATTATTATTATCTCACTTGATTAGGTATACCTATATTATTTGTAAAATCATGTTATGCAGGCTAATAACATATAACAGTTTTATATGAAAAATAATGAATTATGGTTGTTATTAACTACAGGATATCAGCTTATATACAGCTTTTTGATCGGATGCACAGATTCCCATAGAGAATGAATAGGATGGAAAAGTGTGGCTGTGTCTCAAACCCTAGTGAGTGTCTAAGTAGGCTGTCTAGGTAGCAGCTGTGTAAGTAGAAGTGTTCTCTCCTCATCTCTCCTCATCAAACAGATTACTGAGACGCTCTAGTTAGAGAGAGACTGCGTCACGGCTTGTTCCCGCCCACTGCAGCACGACACCGGTGGTTTAGCTGGTTGCTAAGCTACCGACCGGCATCCAAAACAATAGCCCAAGGCTTAAAAATCTGCTAGCATAAATGCTAATGTCTGGAGTATAAAGTGTAAATGGTGAAGGACTCGTTACAGAGTTGATAAAAAAATAACGTTTTGTGTGATTATATGACCAGAAACACATTAAAACTCCAGAGAGAATCAAAATAACTCACATTTTAAAACCACTTCACTGCTCCTAGATTAGCCTGTGTTGCATCATGGGATTGTCTTAGCGGCTGAGGAAGAGTTCAATGCTTTTTTAAAAATCAGGTCTAAATAAGGTTCCTCAGTAGAAGCATGTTTAAGGTATGTAAGAATTGGGACTGTCTACATGTCGGGAGCGCATACTATGATGTAAAATGCTGCCTATGTAGGAGCTCAGTAGGATTTGAGACACACCCACTGACTCAAGGCAGACCTCCATAGAGTCCCTTTCATTTCCATTCGCTCCCAAACATCCAGGTTTTATTTAACCTACAGCCTCCAAACTGCAAACTCCTCTACTAGCTGTTTATTCATCCCACGTTCCTCCCATAGGCTCCCATTCATTTTCAGCTGAACCCAAACATTATGGTTTCATTTAAACTAGAGACTCCAAACTGCCTCTACTCCCTCAGAGCTGGTCCCCAACCTCTAATCCACAGACGTACTGACCTGCACTCCTCTGTTTGTTGTTTATTCATCCCACATTCCTCCTATAGGCTGCCATTCATTATCAGCTGAACCCAAACATTATGGTTTTGCTTAAACTAGAGCCTCCAACCTGCCTCTACTCCCTCAGAGCTGGTCCCCAAACACTAATCCACAGACATACTGACCCACACATTTGTTGTTTATGCGCAACCATCCTACGTTTCCCTCAGGAGAACCACTTTTCTAGTTTTGATGTAATGGTTTTTAAGGTATACATCCAGAGGGTGTCACAACTCCGGTTCCTTCCATCACTTCCGATCTTCCTGACTCCAGAGTGCATCTCCCAATGACATCACACCCACATGTTTGCAATACACAATATAAACATCACACTCTCTCTCTCTCTCATTGCGAAGTTTGGCCAAACCCAGTTTGCAGTCCTGAGCTCTACTTCTGACTTCCTCTGATTCTGACTCTGTCTGTCTCGTTTATCCCTACTGGTTCTGTTTGCTTGTATTTGTTGACTTTCCTGGCTCCGACTACTCCTCTGTTCTCTCAACTCCTCTCTTGCCTGTTCCTCATGTCTAGTTTGCCGGGTTTACTGATCTTCTGGTTCCAACCTCTGCTTGTAACCTTGACTACGATCTTGCATTGCTCCTTTGTTGTGTTTGTTCGTCTGTTGCTGTTTTGTTGGATTATTAATTCTGTTAATAAATCCAATTTAACTTTTAGTTCTGCATGCGTCGTGCATATCCTTTAAGGTACCTATGAACCTAAAAGGACAAATAAACTGTAAAACATGTTTAGTTTGTAGAACCTAAATAAAATACATCATATGGTAACAAGTAATTGAACAATTGAAAGAGTGACTTCAGTTACAAATTTTTACTTTTTATATATATATATATATATATATATATATATATATATATATATATATATATATATATATATATATATATATATATATAAGATATAAAGTGAACAAATATAAAATAAAACGGTAATAAAATTAAAATTAACTAAATATAATTGGAAAAAAAACTTAACTTAAAGTAATTAATAAATACTTAAATCACATAAACTGTAAATAGTGTTTCCTTGGCACAACCTAGAAAATGACTTGTGGTAACAAGAAGTTTAACTAGTTTTAACCTGTGGTTCTAGTAAAAGTAATTTTTAAAGTTTTTTTCAACGCAGCATATACAGTGTATATAATTTTAATCTTTCCCTATTATTGTTTAATATTTGTATTTACTCTAATTTTTTTCTGATCAGCCCTGAGAGAGTACAGGCAGTTTGGAGGCTGTAGGTTAAATAAAACCATAATGTTTGAGTTTGGCTAAAAATGAATGGGACTCTATGGGGAAAAAAGACGGATGGGGAAAAAACAACAAACAGAAAAGTGTGGGCCGAACCAGCACTGCAGTCGTGCTCGGGGGTCAGCCCTGAGGCAGCGTATGTGAAATGGTGTCTGTGGGTTGAGCAGAAGTTCAGTAGATGGGCGTGCACTTTTCCATCCTATACATTCTCTATGGGGAAAAATTCACATTGAGTTGTTTTTCAGAATGTGTGCATCTGATCCAAAACACACACACACACACATATATATATATATATATATATATATATATATATATATATATATATATATATATATATATATATATATATATATATATATATATATTATCCATCTTATTCTATACGTATGTACATATGTGGTCTACTTAATAACACAATCAATTAGTGGTGTCTAGAAGAATCAAAACCATATCTCTAGTAATTTAGTGCTTTCAGTTCAGTCCACTGCTCCCCCAACTCTGTGTGAAGACCAGCCAGCCATGAACGCCGCCGAGCCGGAGAGAGCAAAGCAGAACTTTTCCATCCCAAAATACTGAATTTCAACCCCTGATCAACATTTTCAAAGCTCCAGTCTGAGGCACGCTGAGAGCGGATGTTCAGCGAGGTCCAAATCGACGCCAGCCGGCCCCTGGTGGGGGGGCCCAGCCCTCGCACAGCTCGCGCTCCACCGGACGGCTAGAAACACGAGAGCCAGCAAAGTAGCATCACGGGGCTCTAATGTTAAATAATGCATGTCATTACCAGCCGCGAGGAATGATTAAGAGCAGGAGTCTGGCCAGAATGGAGCAGCAACCAACCTCCCCACGTCACCCCTGCCCACTCTCTGCCATAAATCATACGTGAAATCTGATCATGTCCCTCTTCCAGTGTTTCAAGGAATACTTCACCCACAAATGCTAAGATTGCTAACAATGAATGAAAGTCAATAGGGGCCTGAAATGGTTATGGAGCGGCGCTCTCTCCACGTCCCCCTCCACCATAAATCACCAGCGGAAATCTTATCAGCAGGCTAGCCACATGTAGAGGAATGCTTTATCCGCGGACGGCCGCTGTCGTAAACAGTTTTGCTCAAATCGTGTAGAATTAAGTGTGTACGGTATTTCATTAGGGGCGTCCGTGCGGCTATAAATACACATATACGCCGTGTTCGAGGCGGAGCAGGTGGAGGTGGATCAGTCTCAGCGCTGCAGGGACACTGACGTGGTGGTGCTGTGTTAATGTGTGTGCTGGTTCTGCCCAGCATGGAGTTTCTAAACACCTCAGGGTCACTGCTGGACTGGGAATTGTCCACATACCAAGACTATCCAGCCAGCAACGCCCCGTCAGTAACGGGCAGAGTCCTGTAGGTGGCGTCCTGTGGACAGCGCCCTGTGTCCACTGATGAATAACTAGAGACCACAAATTGTGCAGCAGCTAATGAGCTATCATCTTGGATTTTACACCTACAGTGGGCGGCGTCCTGTGGACTGCCTCCTGGTGGCAGCATCCTGTGGGTAGAGTCTTTTGAGTAGAGTCCTGTAGGTATAGTTCTGTGGGCAGCGTCCTGTGGGCAGCCTCCTGTGGACTGCCTTCTGTGGGCAGCGTCCTGTGGACTGCCTTCTGTGGGCGGCCTCCTGTGGGCAGAGCCCTGGGGGCAGCATCCTGTGGGCAGCGTCCTGTAGACTGCCTCCTGTAGACTGCCTCCTGTGGGCAGCCATCTGTGGACTGCCTCTTGTGGGCAATTTCCTGTGGGCAACTTCCTGTGGGCAACTTCCTGTGGGCAGAGCCCTGTGGGCAGCGTCCTGTGGGCAGGGTCCTGTGCCCTGCCTCCTGTGGACAGCGTCCTGTGTCCACTGATGAATGAGTAGAGAACACAAATTGTGTAGCAGCCAATGAGCTCTCATCTTGGATTTTACACCTACAGTGGGTGGCGTCCTGTGGACTGCCTCCTGGTGGCAGCGTCCTGTGGGTGGAATCCTGTCGGCGGCATCCTGTGGACTGCCTCCTGGTGGCAGCGTCCCGTGGACAACGTCCCGTGGGCAAAATCCTGTGGGCAGTGTCCTGTGACCACTGATGAATAACTAGAGAACACAAATTGTGCAGCAGCCAATAAGATATCGTCTTGGATTTTACACCTACAGTGGGCAGCGTCCTGTGGGCAGCGTCCTGTAGGCAGCCTCCTGTGAGCAGAGTCCTTTGGGCGGCGTCCTATACGCAATGTCCTATGGCTGGCGTCCTGTGACCACAGATGAATGACTAGAAAGCATAAATGAGCTATCAGCCTATGAGCTACTATCCCTGACTTTACATCTACAAGGTGGACTAGCGAGTAGTAGGAGTGTCTAATAAAGTGGACAGTGAGTGGAAACAGTGATTGTCTAATCCACTCACACTAGCACAACACACTCGCATAGCTTGCGCATCAAAAGGTTAAATGAATAACGAGCAACAGGGGCCTGTTAAGAGCACAGCTGGCCGCCATCGCTTCATCCCCCTACTGTAAATCCCACGCAGGAGCTGATCACGGCAGGCCAACACCACTATCACTTCTTAAAATGACTTCACCCGTGAATGCTAATGTAGCTAATAATGAATAAAAGCCAGCCGAGACCTGTTATCGTTATGCAAATGAGACCCGGCTTTTAACATCGGGTGAATTATCGGTTTGAAACGCTTAGCGCGGGTCACGGTGGGGGAAGCAAGGAGCGAGTGGAAACACGCGGTCTGGAGAAAAGGATGCAAATTCAGCGTCGAATAATTACGAGACGGAATCCACGCAGGACCCTCCAGACCGCAATATAGCCGTGGCTCCTCCGTAGAAATAAATATAGATTCTGCCAGAAGTGCCCTGAGGGCTCGGTTTGGCTTGGAAGTGGAGTTCTAAAAGCTGACAGGGCTGCTAATCAAAAGTATAGCCGCGGCGGTGGAAACAGCAGCGAGCAGAGCTGTAAAGCCGCCATGCTAGCCCAAGAGGGAGGAGGAGGAAAATCGAGCGAGGTAGCTCAGGAGCCCGTCGTCCACTTCGCCCTCAAGTCATCCAGGCCCACTGACTCAATACTAGTGATTTAGCACCTGACCTCAGGTCAACAGGTACAGCAGCAGAACTCGAGTTCTCCTGCTGTTGCTTTGCTGCCTGCGGGTGTAATATAAAGTGCTGTAATTGATACGTGACGGGATTGAGAACAGGAGAACTGATTGGTCTGACAAGCAGCCATAGGGGCCCCACCGTGGAGAACTTTCAGCATTTGCTGTGTGTTGGATGCTGGTACTCAGCATGGCCATCCTAAACCAGCACTGGACCAACAGATGTTAACTTGAGTGACGTCCCATTCCTAATCCATAGGGTTTAATACAATGTCTGCCCAACCTTTGCAGCTGTAACAGCTTTAGTTCTTCTGGGAAGGCTCTCCACACGGTTTAGGAGAGTGTTTATGGGAATGTTGGACCGTTCTTCCAGAAGACCATTAGTGAGGTCAGACTGATGTTGGATGAGAAGGTCTGGCTCACAGTCTCCGCTCTAATTCATCCCAAAGGTGTTCTATCAGGTTGAGGTCAGGACTCTGTGCAGGCCAGTCAAGTTCTTCCACACCAAACTCGCTCCTCTTTATGGAGCTGCTTAGTGCACTGGTGGGCAGTCATGTTGGAACAGGAAGGGGGCGTCCCCCCAAACTGTCCCCACAAAGTTGGGAGCATGAAATTGTCCAGAGTGTCTTGGTCTCCTGATGCATTAAGAGTTCCCTTCACTGGAACCGAGGGGCCGAGACCACCTCTTCAGGTATAAAGTGGTACTACAGTGACTCACTATCACCTATTCAGATACAAAGTGGTCCTACAGTGACTCACTATCACCTCTTCAGATACAAAGTGGTCCTACAGTGACTCACTATCACCTCTTCAGCTACAAAGTGGAACTACAGTGACTCACTATCACCTCTTCAGGTACAAAGTGGTCCTACAGTGACTCACTATCACCTCTTCAGGTATAAAGTGGTACTACAGTGATTCTCTATCACCTCTTCAGGTACAAAGTAGTACAGTGACTCACTATCACCTTCAGGTACAAAGTCGTACTACAGTGATTCACTATCACCTCTTCAGGTGCAAAGTCGTACTACAGTGACTCACCATCACCTATTCAGATACAAAGTCATACTACAGTGATTCACTATCACCTCTTCAGGTACAAAGAGTTAATACAGTGACTCACTATCACCTCTTCAGGTACAAAGTGGTAATACAGTGACTCACTATCACCTCTTCAGGTATAAAGTGGTAATACAGTGACTCACTATCACCTATTCAGATACAAAGTGGTACTACAGTGACTCACTATCACCTCTTCAGGTATAAAGTGGTAATACAGTGACTCACTATCACCTCTTCAGGTACAAAGTGGTAATACAGTGACTCACTATCACCTCTTCAGGTACAAAGTGGTACTACAGTGACTCACTATCACCTCTTCAGGTACAAAGTAGTACAGTGACTCACTATCACCTATTCAGATACAAAGTGGTAATACAGTGACTCACTATCACCTCTTCAGGTACAAAGTGGTACTACAGTGACTTACTATCACCTCTACAAAGTACAAAGTGGTACTACTGTGACTCACTATCACCTCTTCAGGTACAAAGTCGTACTACAGTGACTCACTATCACCTCTTCAGCTACAAAGTGGTAATACAGTGACTCACTATCACCTTCAGGTACAAAGTGGTATTACAGTGACTCACTATCACCTCTTCAGGTACAAGAGTGGTATTAAAGTGACTCACTACCACCTCTTCAGGTACAAAGTGGTACTACAGTGACTCACTATCACCTCTTTATGTACAATGTGGTACTACAGTGACTCACTATCACCTCTTTATGTACAAAGTGGTATTGCAGTGACTCACTATCACCTCTTCAGGTACAAGAGTGGTATTAAAGTGGCACACTATCACCTCTTCAGGTACAAGAGTGGTATTAAAGTGACTCACTATCACCTCTTCAGGTACAAAGTGGTACTACAGTGACTTACTATCACCTCTACAGGTACAAAGTGGTACTACTGTGACTCACTATCACCTCTACAGGTACAAAGTGGTAATACAGTGACTCACTATCACCTCTTCAGGTACAAAGTCGTACTACAGTGGTACTTCTTTTAAAAGTTGGACTGGAAGCATCATTCTGTTTTTAGTCTGCAAGCACAGTGAACAGTTCATTGTGGGATTTCTCAGGGAATAAGAATGATTTTGACAATAGAATACAGATAATTCCCAACAGAAAATATCTGGACCCTTCAGAAAAAAAAAAAACAGGACCTCATAGCCCTTCCCTCCATCCTCATCCATAGAAGGTTACCGTTTACAGGGAAGGGTACATCTCTGGTTATTTTTTTGGTCAATTTTGATTCAACTTTCCATCCCAGTGCTATTTTGAGTGCAAGCTCTAAGTGAAGGCATGAGAATAGGATACTATGAAAACAGTCCATTCAATCGATTCATTCACAGCTAAAGATTCCGTGCTTCTTTTTTTATTCTGACTCTGTAAAACTCTGTTGAGGTGTACCAGATTTAACGCTGCAGTAAACAGCACGGCGGGGCCTTGCAGAAACAGGCCATTACCTTCCGTAACCTTTTCAAAAGCCAAGCATAATAAGCAAACGCTAAGCTGTGTTACAGCGTCCACTTGCTTCATTGGTGACTAAATTTGGTGGCATTACATGGTCGGGCTGTGCGATGTGAAAGGGCACCCGATAAAAAGCATCAGGCATGCAAATGTGGACCCGCAGCCCCGTTTCAGACCAATTTAGCCCTGAATTAATGCCAGGCTCATTGCACTTCACGATGCCTTATGCTGTAAGTCAAGCATCTCCCAATGAATTTAATGGAAAAGAAACAGCCTTCCAATTCGGGATTCCTCATATTGGTTTTTCCTGGCATCTGACCTACATGGCATGCGCTACGGTTCGGTTTCTTGGGACATCTCTTGGGATTTTCTTCTTCTCTGATTCTGATTATCAAGTGAATTTCAGCAGAATTGGAATTCCTAATGATGGCGCCCCAAATTTCCGCATACAGTACGTCACGGTGGATTCACGGAGGGGAGTGCCTGCTCGCTGCGCCGCTATTCAACCTTCCCCTGGGTTCGGCTCGGCTTTTCGCGGGACTTACCAGCCGCAAACAGAGGCCCGCGCGGCCGATTAGAGTTTCATTACAATGCAAGATCGCTTCAGCACTCGGGGGGATTACGGTGGCCCCAGCCAAATGTGGCAGGCAGATAACAGTTTAATACACTGCCTCCCCGTTTTTTCCCCTCTTTCTTTTTCTTTTTTTTTTGTTTGTTTGCCCTCCTCCTCATATCCCAACCCGGATCCACGAGTCCTGGAAATGTCAGAATCCAAAGCAGGGGGTTCGGAGAGAGAGAGAGAGAAAGAGAGAGCCGGGTGGGGAGGCTTGTTCTTGTGCATGGCGCGGCCTCAGCGCTGGAGATAAAGCACTTATTCTGTTTTCTGAAGCTGATAGGGGTATTCCCAGCCTAGCCAGACTCTCATCCCCACTAAATCTGCTGTTCTGCCTCAGTCTCCGTCTCCGCAGCAGCACAGCCAGTCTCTCCACACCAGCCTCAGGCTAGTTTCGCACACATATACACACTCACACACACACACACAGCTCACACAAGCTAACGAGAGGTGTCACAGGAAGATATGCATGTCAGCCACCAAGTACACGCCAAGGACAACCAGAACACAGACTCACCACAACATGCCAGACACTATTATTCCATCCATCCAAATCAGTGGTGATAACTGGCTGGTGTAAATTAAAGCCTCCAGGGCCTTCGCCGCAGATTTTAGCCGGGTTAATGGGTGCGGTTAAGAGCCATGGCTTTCTGAACTGGAATTAAACTGGAATTGTCAGTGGAGTTGTGACTGTTGGAGCTGGGCTCTTAGATCGAGGCCTGCATGTCAAAACTTGGTAAGGAAAACAAGGTAAAGCCTACAAACTTTAAAGCGTGGCTGTATATTGTAATGCATACTGTCTGTATTGACTTGTACAGTCAGTCCAGCCAATACAGTACTGTAGAAAGACCCCTGTAATGTATAGATATGGGACTCTGGAATGTCTGAAGCCATGGATGAATGTCCTCTCATTGTCTTTTAGATTTTCTTGATACAGTTCAGAATTAATGTCTGCATCAAATGATTGCTGTCCTGGTCCAATAGCAATGACCCCAAACTGTGGTACTGCCACCGCCATGTTTCATAGTTGGAATGAACATCTTTAACATCTTTCATTTAAGCTGTCAAGATCCATTTATTGCCTTGTCCATCCATGTAATGTTATTTTAAGAGTCCTCTGGTTCGTCCAGGTGGTCTTCCAGAAAGTTTAAATGGGCAGAAATATTATTTTGGAAGAGTAGCAGCATTCTTCATACTGCCATTGCATTCATACTGTTCTTATTCAACGTTTACCTGACTGTGGACTCATGAGCACTGATATTACTAATACAGGGTTCACAAACTTTAAAGCATAGCTGAATATTGTAATGAATACCGTCTGCATTGACTTGTTTCGTACTTATACAGTCAGTCCAGCCGATACATTACTGTAGAAAGACCCCTGTAATGTCCATACCAGATATAGATATGGAACCTTCAATGCCTGAATCCATAGATGAATGTCCTATGCTTCTCTTGTACATTTTCTTGATACAACTCAGAATTAATGTCTCCATCAAATGATGGCTGTTTTGATCCAATGGTGAAATGGCCCCAAACCGTGATACTGCCACCACCATGCTTCTAGTTCTTCTAGGTGGTCTTTAGTAAACAGCTTTCTTAATGCTGTCATTGCATTCATACTGTTCTTATTCAGTGTTTACCTGACTGTGGACTCATAAGCACTGATATTACTAATACAGGGTTCACAATCTATAAAGCATGGCTGAAGCATAGCGCATACCGTCTGTATTGACTTATACAGTCAGTCCAGCCGATACAGTACTGTAGAAAGACCCCTGTAGTGCCTTTACCAGACATGGATATGGGACATTGGAATGTCTGAAGCCATGGATGAATGTCCTCTCATTCTTCTTTAGATTTTCTAGATACAATTCAGAATTAATGTCTCCATCAAATCTATTGTCCTGGTCCAATAGCAATGACCTCAAACTGTGATACTGCCACCACCATGCTTCACAATTGGAATGCCAAACATAACATCTTTCATTTCAGCCATTAAAATCCTCCATCCACGTAATGTCATTTTAAGATACTTCTGGTTCTTCCAGGTGGTCTTTAGGAAGCAGCTTTGTTAATGCCTTGATTGCATTCATACTGTTCTTATTCAGCGTTTACCTGACTGTGGACTCATAAACACTGATATTACTAATACAGGGTTCACAATCTTTAAAGCATGGCTGAATATTGTAATGCATACCATCTGTATTGACTTGTACTGTACTTATACAGTCAGTCCAGCCGATACAGTACTGTAGAAAGACCCCTGTAGTGTCCGTACCGGATACGGGAGCCTTGAACGTGCGAAGCCTAGAAACCAAAGATTTCTCAGTCCCTTCATCCAGCAATTCTCTGGTCGGAACCGACCCTCTTTGTAGATCTGAAAGAGCCGGCAACACACTCACTCCTAATTACAGGTGTCTCTGCGCGGCCCTTTCACTGTGTATGGAAATAAGGAGTGAGCGAGCGGAGAGAAGAGCAGTCAAACAGACTGAGTCAGTCACTCGGCGCTTCTCCGAGAGCCCTCATCTGCCTTTCAAAAGGCCCTTTCAACCCGCCGCGCATGCTGTTCCGCCGTCATTGTTATTCCCTCACCCCCCCCAACCAACCCCCCACCTCCACCCACCTCCCGCTTAGCAATTTCGCGAAACACTTCTTGCTTACTAAATGGCGGCGCCCGCTAAGATAAAGCGGCACGGAAACGCTGATGCTGTGAAAAATGGCTTGTTGTGCTGAGGTGAGGCGCTGGATGGAGAAAAGAGAGAGAGAGAGAGAGAGAGAGAGAGAGAGGGAGAGAGAGAGAGAGAGAGAGAGAGAGAGAGAGAGACGCCTTTCTTATTGTATTTATTTATTTTTTTTCCTTTCGCAAATATCTCTGGACAGCAACGGGGGCCGCTCGCTAGCCCCCGGCGGCCCGGAGAGCTGGCTTTTGTTTCTGATGGATCGGCGTCTCCGAGCCACGGGATGGCACTTGCATTATTAATGGCGGGAAAACGCATCAAATAATTGCGGCAATATGTCATATTAAGTGCCGGGCGCCCCCCCAACGCCCCCCCCCCCCAACGCCACTTTGCCCTTCGCTGGTGTTTACGGCGGGAACTTCTCGGCACAAACTAGTGGAGGGGATATTAAAGTTTCAATGGGTTTTCGAACGGCGTTCTCGTTCTGCATGGGACGCCATCACACAAGCCTTAATAAGCACCCATGGGTGTCCGTTTGATAGATTGAGAAGTGCGCAGCTGGCGATGGCAGATTTCTCGCGCACGCGAAAGCGAAGGAAAGCGGTAATTGTTTTAAGGGAGGGAAACGACAACTGTCCAATTTGCTTTTGTTAAATGAGAACAGATTGAAAGGGGTCAGGCCTGTATGTGCCAGCCAGCCAGCCCACCGCAAACTGACAACTCCAGCTTTTCAGACGGCTGCTGGCGCGATGGGCGGAGTCGGTGGTCCGCAAGCACACCATGCCTTTGGAGCATGGTCAATGATTCATCAATTAGTATTCACTGAATTACAATAAAGGTCGACTCTGTTTATATTAAAGGAGCAATATGTAATATATTGACTGTACTAGATCTTAAAATGGGCATGATATATCATCAGAGGTTATGGAAACATGATATGCTGAAATACTGGCTTCTCTGACAACCCTCCCACCACCTCCAATCTCCAAAATAGGAACTTTACAGGAGAGGCCGGAAACCATCTTTACTTTCAATGTAAGTCAATGGAACCAGAATTTTTTCCAAGTGATTTTAAAGCATTTCTATTGGTCCATTCATCATGGAAATTGTACACAATGTAAATGTCAGATGTCTTGTTCCAATGATGTAGGAAAATTAAAATCGTCCATTTTTCATTGGACAGTGACCATATTCTCCTATGAAATTTCTGATCCCGCCCACTTCATTTAATATGAATTCAACTGGCAGGCAAACACAGTGTGGTGCAGCCCTGAAAGCAAGCAAGCAAGCGATCAGGATCGACAGGATAACCTTAGATTCTACCCAACCTAAAAAGCCTCGGCATCATCTAAAAAGCTCCATGAACAGACATGGAGATGGAGAAGATGGAGACTTGGCAGGACTTATGTTGAGTTGAATTCTCTCCTGAGCAGGTGTGAGCTTCAACTAAGCTTAGCTGACCTCAAGATTGCAAGATCATTGTGTATATCCACTGAGCCTGGACCCACCAGTCCTGCAGTCAAGCTTCCTTGTTCTCCAGCTCCAGGTTTCACTGTGCAATCTTAACTGCAGTCCTCGCTGCCCATCTTCTCCACTTCTCTGGCCAGGCTCTATTTTCTCCTCTGGTTCACAGTTGAATTTAGAATTTAAGACTACTTGCTCACAGCAGGATTTGACCTCTGCATGAAACCCAACCATGCATTCAAACACACACATATAGTGAACACACACACACTAGGGGGCAGTGAGCACACTTGTCCAGAGCAGTGGACAGCCCTATCCACAGTACCCGGGCAGCGGTTGGGGATTGGGTGTCTTGTTCAAGGGCACTTCAGTCGTGTCCTGTTGGATCAAAGCTTCTGCTGACAAGGCTGGTTCCAGTCTGCTAGGGGTCAATCCCACTTCTGACACCAGTGTCGTGTTGGCAGAGCGTCAGAAGATGCTTTCAAGTGAGTGCTCTTTATTGATTGTTGCAACAGTGAAGACACATCTGTCCACACAGTGAGACCCCGCAACAGGATGGTAGGAGTAACCACTATCCCACTAAACTGCCCCCAAGCCCAGCACAACACAGCCCCAAGCTTTCAGTCCCTACTATATACATGCTAAGTCTTACCCTTACTACGTATATGGTTCTCTCCCAAGAGGGTCCATGCTCACTGCTCCACATAGCCACACCTAATGAATGACCTTGCAAGCAAGGTCAAGCAAGGTCAGGATTACATATTGTTCCTTTATTATTAACTCTGGTAAATCTGGTTTGGATATTTGGGGTTATGGACTCCAACAAGTATCAGCAGATATTAAACCAAAACCTGACTCCCTCATCCAAGAAGATGTGGTTGTATCTTCCAGCAGGTCAATGAGATCTTAAGATCTTAGGCAAACCTGAAAAAAACTGTTTACAGCCCACAGAATAAAGGTCCTCGGACCAAACCTCATAGAAAACCTGTGGGACGAACTGAAAAGGAGAGTGTGGACCTCTGGAGAGATTCTACGTGGAGGAATGGTCTGTTATACACAGTTGAGTTACAGTTGAGTAACCTCAGAGTGCAGAACGGACAGCAACTACACGGACTGGGAGACTCAATAAGGTCCTGGTAGGTAGTGCCAGGTATCTAAAGCCATGCTGTCTGCAGTGCATCCCACAGCTGCTGGGGGGAGCGTGGAGGAGGATCCATGAGGCCAACACCACCGTCCAGGTTGTCCCACAGATGCTCAATTGGGTTCAAGTCTGGGGAATTCGGGGTCCAGGGTAGTATTTGGTCTTGGTCAGCTCTTCCAAAACAATGTGGGACATTTCTGACTATGGGAGAGGGCAAGGCTTAAGGGTCACGGTTTGCTACTGATCCAGAGAACGTAAGGAGAACCAGAGAACAGAACGCTGCTGCCTATACTCTACCATGGTCCAAAGGTCATAATAATGTGACTCGACTGTGTATATATGGAAGCAGATACTTCTCAATGACTTCATTGCTTGTCTTTTCTACAGCCCACCCGTGATTGGCTACTTTGACAGCTTTCAGGCCTCAGAGGAGTGAGCGCTCGGAAAAGAAAACAAACAAACAAACAAGACCCCTCTCGGCGAATGAGATGTCTACTGTGTCTCCCAAAGAAGCAAGAGCTCAGATACCCTGTTAAAGACATTGAGAGAATTATTTTAAAAGAAATACTTTTACTTTTAGACTTAAGTACATGTGGGAGCGTGTACTTTTATACTTTTACTTGTGTAAAAAAATGTAATCATACTTTAACTTTTACTGTTCAGACGGTGGTTGGGGGGGTTGGGAGAGGGTCAAGGCTTAAGGGTCACGGTTCGCTACTGGTGCAGAGAACATAAGGAGAACATTCCCCAGACCAGAACTCTGCTGCCTATACTCTACCATGGTCCAAAGTAGAAGTGGTCATAATAATGTGACTCGACTGTGTATATATGGAAGCAGATACTTCCCAATGACTTTATTGCTTCTCTTTTCTACAGCCCACCTCCATACTCTTCTCTTTGGCTACGATGAAAACGGTCCCATCGCTAACGATATTGACTTAATCGTCCAATTTCCAAGAGGCTTCATGAGCTGAAAGCCATATTAGCTCAGAGCACAGCCATTTCTCACATCACCAGCCGTTCTCTGCGGTTTCGTCCCAGCCGCCTGCCACTTGGTTGAACAATTGGAGTGGGACGTGCGCCCACACCGGGGGAACGAACTCAAACTAAACAGAGAGAAAGCGGCGCATAATGAGTATAAAGCAATGGTACGTAAAAAAAGAGAGAGCCAAAATCTTCTGACACCCACTATTCGTACCGGAGAGTTCAGCTAATTAAGCCTAATTGGCCAACTTTGGCTTCCCAAAATGCAACCATGATTACAAACTTCTCTGCGCAATAGGTTCGTTAACCTCGTAATAAGATGCCGATACGTTTAAATGGGAATGTGAAAGTGTGAAATAGCGGGAAAGAGGAAAAAAACCCGAGCCGTGATGGGAGCCAAAGAAAAAATGACAGCTAAACCCTCTTGACCTTTCCCTCAGCCCATTAAAACCGACCGCCAGCACCTGCCTGGTAATTAATGTGCAAATGTGATCGTGACCAACACCCCCACCACTCCTACACCACCCCTCTGGGTTCCTTGCGAACCCCTCCACCACCACCCCAATCCTCTGACTACGCCGACCCCCTCTTTTCCGTCCTCACTTTCTCTCAATTAGGCTGCAGCCTTTAATGGAGATTCTCATTACTGAAAGCAAATTGGTTTTAAATTCCAAGTCCATCAAAGGCTAAGTAATCTGGAGTCTGTGCAGGAATGCTAAGCCGCTGCCGTGTCATCTTGAAACTTCTTTAGTCTTTGACAAAACAAGGATTTTATTTTATTTATTTTTTTTTTCCGTTTGTGTCCAGCGAGGCTTTGCGCTCGAGCGTACCAGACGTCTCAAAGTGGAGAAGTAGCCCTAAGTTCATGACAATTACGGGGGGAGCGCTGGAAAATTAGAGACCCCGCAACACAAGCTGTTTTCAGAAAGGGTACAAGCGCTCCGAGACCCTCTGCTGCGAAATTGCAACAGTTGTTTAATTGCAACCATTTGCGCCTGGTTCTGATTAAATGTCTCCAAAACTACATGCCAGTTCTAAACTGTATCGTAGCTTTGTTTACAACCACAATAAGCAGCACTGTTTAAAAAAACAACCTGTTTGTTTCATTTCATTCATTTCCCAGTGTTGGTGTTTCTGGAGGGATACTCTTTTGTTTTGGTGCCACTAATTCCATTAATGCAAAACCAATTTTTTTGAAGATTTCTGTATAAATTGAGTCTACAAAACTAATTTCTCACAAGTTTGTTTAGAAAAAATGTTGTAAAAGTGTGTTTGTAGGATAAATCATGCTGTAAGTGATTTATTATAACTTTGTCCAGTTTTATTATGATATACTTTTGTTTGGTACCATTAATTACCATAGTTTTCATTTATATAAAACCATTTCTTCAAAGATTTGTGTATAAATTAAGTCTAAAAAACTAATTTCATACATGTTTCTTTAAAAAAAAGTTGTAAAAGTGTGTTACAGTTATGAGGTTTGTAGGATCAATCTGGCTGTGATTTATTATAATATAAATATAATAAGTGATATATTATGTCCAGTTTTAGTACAATACACTTTTGTTTGGTACCATTAATTACCATAATTTCCATTTATATGAAACCAATTCTTTGAAGATTTGTGTATAAATTCATTCTACAAAACTAATTTATTATGACTTTGTTTTTAAAAATATTTTAAAAAGTGTGCTACAGTTACACAAGTTAAACAGGTCTACAAAAATCAATTTCTTAAAAGTTTGTTTCAAAAAATGTTTTAAAAGTGTGTTACAGTTGTGAGCTGGCTGTGATTTATTATAATATGAATATAATAAGTGATATATTATATTATGTTCAGTTTTAGTATAATATACTTTTATTTGGTGCCACTAATTTTCATAATTTTAATTTATATACAACCAATTTCTTTGGAGATTTCTGTATAAATTTCTTATGAATTCTTATGAAAAAATATTTTTAAAAGTGTGTAACAGTTATGAGATTTGTATGATTAATTTTGCTGTAGGTGTTTCATGATAACTGTGTCCAGTGTTAGTGTTTCTGAAGTGATATACTTTTGTTTGGGGCCACTAATTCCATAAATGCAAAACCAATTTCTTTGAAGATTTGTGTATAAATTCAGTCTACAACACTAGTTTCTTACAAGTTTGTTTAAAAAAATGTTGTAAAAGTGTGTTGATTTGTGAGGTTTGTATGATTTATCTTGTTGTAGGTGTTTCATGATAACTGTGTCCAGTGTTAGTGTTTCTGAAGTGATACTCCTTTGTTTTGATGCCACTAATTTAATTAATGCAAAACCAATTTCTTTAAAAATGTATGTATAAATTGAGTCTACAAAACTAATTTCTTACAAGTTTCTTCAAAAAAATGTTTAAAAGCATTTGTGTTACAGTTGTGAGGTTTGTATGTTAAATCTTGCTGTAGGTGATTCATGATAACTGTGTCCAGAGTTAGTACTTCGGAGATGGTACACTTGTTTTGTGACACTGCTTTCAATTTATTTAAAGTTTTCTGTATAAATTGAGTCTGCAAAACTAATTTCTTGCAAGTTTGTTTTAAAAAAATGTTTTTAATGTCTACAGAATAATGTCCTACAAGTTTTTTTTTTAAAAAGTGTAAAAAGTGTGTTAAATCTTGCTGTAAGTCATTAATGTTTGGTGCCATTAATTCAGTTTATGCAAAATCATTATCTTTAAAGATTTGTGTATAAATTGAATCTATAAAACTAATTTCTTCTAACTTCTAACTAAAAAAAATAAAATTGTGTCATAGTTATGAGGTTTGTATGATAAACCTTGCTGTAGGTGATTAATGATAACTGTGTCCAGTGTTAGTACTTTTGAAATTATACAATTTTGTTTGGTGCCACTAATTCCATTTATATACAACCAATTTCTTTATAGAATTGTGTATAAATTGAGTCTACAGAATAACAAGTCTACAAGTTTCTTTAAAAATTGTGTTACAGTTGTGTGGTTTGTATGTTAAATCTTGCTGTATGTCATGCATGTTTGGTGCCATTAATTCAATTTATGCAAAATCATTTTCTTTAAAGATTTGTGTATAAAATGAATCTATAAAACTAATTTCTTCTAACCTCTAACTAAAAAAAAAATAAAATTGTGTCATAGTTATGAGGTTTGTATGATAAACCTTGTTGTAGGTGATTCATAATAACTGTGTCAAGTGTTATACAATTATACAATTTAGTTTGGTGCCACTAATTCCATTTTTATACAACCAATTTCTTTATAGATTTGTGTATAAATTGAGTCTACAAAACTCATTTCTTAAAAGCAATATTTAACTGAGAAATCTGTTCATTATTATTATGGAACTAAACTTTGTTCTTCAATAAGATATTTATGTTGCTTTGTATTGTATGATTATTTACATCTGTTCTAATCAGATCTGGTAAAAATACACTTATTGATCAGATAAAGACTTTTAAACTGTCAGCTTAGGCCCCTCAGACTGTAGTATAGTTTCAAACGATGTCAGAAACTGAAATACAGTGTTTGACAGCAGTGATATGACTCTCTACATCATAAAAAGGCCGTTCTTACTGACCAGGACTGTACAAGTTCTCAAATTTATGACATCCAGCGGCAGCTGAGCCCAAAAAAAGAGGCCGTATCTTACATTTGTCTTTTATTTCCCCCCCGAGAGCCATTTATAATATTAATGTGTTTTTATTTACCAAAACACTCATAATTCCCTAAGACAGCTTTTCCAACCTCTCTACATCTGAATCATCTGGCTGATTTTCCCAATGAGCTTTTACGACTGATGTATGTAAATGATCGCCATTCTGATTGGCTGCCGTTTGTTGTGCCTTATTTAAAAACCAGTTCAGACTGGAACACACACGCTATAACTTCAGCAAGAATGGTGCCATGTTGGGTACCAGGCTCCAGTTGGGTTATAACTTCAGGCTCCAGTTGGGTTATAACCTTAAACTCCAGTTGGGTTTTAACTTTGGGCCCCAGTTGGGTTATAACTTTAGGTCCCAGTTAGGTTTTACCTTTGGACCCAAGTTGCATTTTAACTATGGACCCCACTTGGGTTATAAATTTGGGACCCAGTTGGGTTATAACTTTGGACCCCAGTTGCATTATAACTTTGGACCCCAGTTGGGTTATAACTTTAGGTCCCAATTGGGTTAGAACTTTGGACCCCAGTTGGGTTACAACTTTGGGCCCTATTTGGGTTATAACTTTGGGCCCCAGTTAGGTTAGATCTTCAGACTCTAGTTGGTTTATAACTTTGGACCCCAGTTGGGTTTTAACTTTGGGCCCCAGTTGGGTTATAACGTTGGACCCCAGTTGGGTTATAACTTTAGGTCCCAGTTAGGTTTTAACTTTGGACCCAAGTTGGATTTTAACTTTGGACCCCTGTTGGGTTATAAATTTGGGACCCAGTTGGGTTATAACTTTGGACCCCCGTTGGGTTATAACTTTAGGTCCCAATTGGGTTAGAACTTTGGACCCCAGTTGGGTTTTAACTTTGTGCCCCAGTTGGGTTTTAACTTTGGACCCCAGTTGGGTTTAACTATTTGCCTCACTTGGGTTATAAATTTGGGACCCAGTTGGGTTTTAACTTTGGCCCCAGTTAAGTTATAACTTTAGGTCCCAATTGGGCTATAAATTTAGGCCCCAGTTGGGTTATAACTTTGGTCCCCAGTTGGGTTAGAACTTTGGATCTTGATTGTGTCTGAGCACCATTTGGATCACTGTCGTGGGGCCCAGTTGGGCTACACTTGTGGCCCCAGCAGGGTTACAAGTATTTCTGTTTGGACTGTGGGCCAGTGGATGATTGTTCACATGGGCCCCATTTGCAGCCCAGATTGACCCTATTAGTGGTCCACATGGGAAAAATCACACACGGGGCCCATATGGAGTCAATGGAAAAATCTGAATGGGTCCCAACTAAGTTGCCCAAAGGGGCCTCAGTTGGCAGCTCATTTCAACCCATGTGAGGCCCAAATAGACACTCTGGCTGGTTAAACACACAGAAAGTCTGAATTTCCACAAGTTTGGACGAGAGTGACGCTATCACAGCGCTCACTCACCACATCGAAATCTTTCCTGATTAAAGTTTCAGCGATACGCGGCCTCTGAAGGGGCGGTTCACCAAAAGCTACAAAAACAGCAAATACTGAATGAACACTTGTGCGGACCGGCTCCTTATTAGCATAATGACCCCATTAGCTGTCATTCATCCGCAGCGCTTTCATGGAAATCGCTCCTTTAATATTCACTGCTTGCGCCAGAAAAGAAGAAGCAGAAGTGCCTGACCACCCCTCCCCCCGCCCCTCCCCCTTCCTCCGTTCCTTGCAGACGACTCAGATGTTGTGGTGGGAGCCTGAGATGAAGGAGGAGGCGGTGGTGGGAGGGGAGGCCGGAGATGGCTGAAAGGGATTTGGCAAGTGGAGTCGTTCCATCGCGAGAAGCCTCCAAACTCCACGGAGCAAACACCGCCCTCGGAAGACGCGGACGCTAATCCACTCCCAGCGAGGACGAGAGAGCCTGCCAGCGAGCTGAGAGAGAGAGAGAGAGAGAGAGAGAGAGAGAGGGAGAGAGAGAGAGAGAGAGAGAGAGAGAGAGAGAGAGAGAGAGACAGAGAGAAAGTGCTTTGAGGATACGTCCCTCGTCAGTGCGGGCAGTGCAGTGGCTCTGGACGAGGGCCGTGAGCTGTCGGAGGGAAGTGGACGCCGGTTCCTGCTCCGAATCAGTCACGCTAAACTGAGCAGCACTTTCATTAGTGAGGATTTCTCAGCAGCATCGTCAGTACAGAGACTGTTACTATGGAGAGAATAAAAACTAAAACATTAATATCAGATCAGATCATACAGACCATACTCATCAGTTTACTGTTCAGTTCAGAGCTTAGTCTGTTTCATACAGTCACTTTATAAACCTTAAACACCTCTATCTATCTATCTATCTATCTATCTATCTATCTATCTATCTATCTATCTTATTTATTTCACTCAATATAATTATCTATCTATCTATCTATCTATCTATCTATCTTATTTATTTCACTCAATATAATTATCTATCTATCTAATCTATCTATCTATCTATCTATCTATCTATCTATCTATCTATCTATCTATCTATCTAATTGTATTTCTATCAATCAATCAATCTATTTCACTCAATATAATTGTATCTATCTGTCTATCTGTCTATCTATCTATCTATCTATCTATCTATCTATCTATCTATCTATCTATTTCACTCAATATAATTGTATCTATCTATCTATCT
>CM038723.1:4935553-5015553 GCA_021613375.1 Megaleporinus macrocephalus
TAAAAACTTTTTTGGTAAATTTTGGGAATTTGTCCTATATTAAATTGTTCTCAGGTGAATTTTGGCTTTCAGTTAAGAAGGGGAATGTGTGAAGGTTTAGATCAACCAATGGTCAAACAGCTTTTAACCACAGTTCAGAGGTGCATCTCATAAACCTTCAATAGACAAACATATATAGACACAAAACAATACAGTGTCACAAAGTCTCACAACGGAAAGACCAGGCCGTGTACAGGGTAAACAGCCGAGAAGAGGGGTGAGGCTGCGTGGTGGAGGGCTGGGGGGACAAAACAGAGGAGGGGGTAAAAGAGCCCATGCACATAGGTTTGTCCCAGATGAAATAAGGGCAACAATTGTTGACCATGTTGTAAATCATGGTCTTACAATGGCTGAAGCTGGTCGCTGTGTGCAGCTGAATACTGGAAGAACAACTGTCTTCAATCGTTCAAACGTTTCGTAGAGAAAACAGGTGTGTAATTCAGAAACGTGCACTCTGCTGTAATGCTGCATATTGACATAAATTCTGAAATGTTATGTAATCTTACGTTTTGCAGAGAGGCAGGACGTATAGAAAATAAAGCAGTATATTTCTAGTTTTTGTCTCAGCTTACTATATAAATTTGATTCCAGTTCAATTTCTTGCTGTCAGTCTCCCAAATACAGCCATGTGTAAGTTTGTGTTCTATGTAAGTTTGTAATTTGTGTGTAACACATACCGTTTTAATTGATATGCCACAGAATGTGCAGCGTTCTTATAATTAAAATCTAGTTTCTATCAGAATATACTTACAATGCACACTGTTGCACTGACAACATGACTAAGTATTTTGACTAGCTTGTTCATAGCCAATCACACACAGACTAGACATTCTGATGGCACTAATAAATGAATTGACTAAAACAAAGGATTCTGAGTGAGGTACGTGCTTTTGCAGGTATTTCATTGAGTTCTGTTGTGAGAAATGCACTTGTTGTGATGCCAATGTAAACCATGATGTGAGAAATGTACCAAATCGACTGAGAAAAACTGTAAGACCACCTTTGCTGGTAGAAAGGCTGTGCCGTGTGATGCTTGCTCTACCGTTGAAGACCCACCCTTGAGCGGAGATGTTTCGGGGAGCCCAAGCGCTGATTAGCAGCATTTCTCAGTCTATTTGCTTGTGAGTACTGAGTGTGCTGGGTCCCGCTGACTGACAGTTGGATGAGTGCACTCTCGCTAAGCTTGCAGGCCTTGAGTTGAGGAGTGAGCTTAGTGCTTTCTCTCCTCTAACACGCTTGAAGGGCCTGATGCATGAGAGGCTTGATAATTAGCCGACGAGTTGAACCAGGTGTAGGGAAAACATGAAACTGAAACTGTGCAGTGCTGTTACGTTAAAGCCGGAACGCCAACCCGTAAGGCTTCTGTCCTGTTTTTAGGAACCACTTCTTAACTTCTTGTCATAGCACAACTCTAGGGTCCTGGGTTTGGAACGATTCCACCGCTCATTGTTTGCATCACTGAACAGTTTATTATGTAGTTTTCCACTAAGTTTTAATTAAATGGTGTTTTTTTTTTAAATTGTGGTCCCTGCAGTGCCCCTGTAGAAGCTCTGCCCATACAAATACATAAATATGCATTGACCAAGTTGACGGCAAAGCAGTTTTGGATTCTTTTGGCCATAAAACCCTTTGCAAACAAACACATTCTATGATATAATAATACAGCGAATGACAACACAGCATGTAATGTAACTAACATGAGCTTTAGGTTGTGGGTTTGCAAGCTGTTGGTACATTTGCTGCTGCAATGTTACCCAGTTATCACATAGGTGACCATTCCCCATCTGACCAGAGTGACCTCCTCATCCCTTTACATGCCTTTCAACTTCCCATGAAGCTGGAATCAAATGCTTATTACAATCTTTCTTTTTTAAGATTCCTGGTCCACCTTAAATGGTGCAGTAGATCCCTGCTGGTGCCTCAGTCTACCTGACCAGCTGTTAACATGGCTAAGAACCTCTTTTTCTATTTTCATCCTTCTTCTTTTTGCATCTAACTCTTTTCTCTTTGCCTCCAACTAGTTTCCACTAGCCTTTTACCTTACTCTAACTAGTTTCCATTAACCTTCTCCTTACTCTTAATAGTTTCCAATAGCCTTCTACCTTACTCTAACTAGTTTCCATTAACCTTCTCCTTACACTAACTAGTTTCTACTAGCCTTCTCCTTACTCTTAATAGTTTCCAATAGCCTTCTACCTTACTCTAACTAGTTTCCATTAACCTTCTCCTTACTCTAACTAGTTTCTACTAGCCTTCTACCTTACTCTAACTAGTTTCCACTAACCCTCTACTTAATCTAACTAGTTTACACTAGCCTTCTACCTTACTCTAACTAGTTTCCACTAACTTTCTCCTTACTTTAACTAGTTTCCACCAACCTTCTATCTTACTCTAACTAGTTTGCACTTTCTTCTTACTCTAACTAGTTTCCACTAACCTTCTACCTTACTCTTAACTAGTTTCCACCAACCTTCTTCTTACTCTAACTAGTTTCCACTAACCTTCTACCTTACTCGTAACTAGTTTCCATTAACCTTCTCCTTACACTAACTAGTTTCTACTAGCCTTCTACCTTACTCTAACTAGTTTCCATTAACCTTCTCCTTACACTAACTAGTTTCTACTAACCTTCTACCTTACTCTAACTAGTTTCCATTAACCTTCTCCTTACTCTAACTAGTTTCTACTAGCCTTCTACCTTACTCTAACTAGTTTCCACTAACCTTCTACTTACTCTAACTAGTTTCCACTAACCCTCTACTTACTCTAACTAGTTTCCACTAGCCTTTTACCTTACTCTAACGAGTTTCCACTAACCTCCTCCCTTACTCTAACTAGTTCCCACTAACATTCTCCTTACTCTAACTAGTTTCTACTAGCCTTCTACCTTACTCTAACTAGTTTCCACCAACCTTCTTCTTACTCTAACTAGTTTCCACTAACCTTCTCCTTACTCTAACTAGGTTCCACCAACCTTTTCCTTACTCTAAATAGTTTCCACCAACCTTCTCCTTACTCTAACTAGTTTCCACCAACCTTCTCCTTACTCTAACTAGTTTCTACTAGACTTCTACCTTACTCTAACTAGTTTCCACTAACCCTCTACTTAATCTAACTAGTTTACACTAGCGTTCTACCTTACTCTAACTAGTTTCCACTAACCTTCTCCTTACTTTAACTAGTTTCCACTAACCTCCTCCCTTACTCTAACTAGTTTCCACTAACCTCCTCCCTTACTCTAACTAGTTTCCACTAACATTCTCCTTACTCTAACTAGTTTCTACTAGCCTTCTACCTTACTTTAACTAGTTTCCACTAACCCTCTACTTAATCTAACTAGTTTACACTAGCCTTCTACCTTACTCTAACTAGTTTCCACCAACCTTCTCCTTACTCTAACTAGTTTCCACTAACCTCCTCCCTTACTCTAACTAGTTTCCACTAACCTCCTCCCTTACTCTAACTAGTTTCCACTAACATTCTCCTTACTCTAACTAGTTTCTACAAGCCTTCTACCTTACTCTAACTAGTTTCCACTAACCCTCTACTTAATCTAACTAGTTTACACTAGCCTTCTACCTTACTCTAACTAGTTTCCACCAACCTTCTCCTTACTCTAACTAGTTTCCACTAACCTCCTCCCTTACTCTAACTAGTTTCCACTAACCTCCTCCCTTACTCTAACTAGTTTCCACTAACATTCTCCTTACTCTAACTAGTTTCCACTAACCCTCTACTTACTCTAACTAGTTTCCACTAACATTCTCCTTACTCTAACTAGTTTCTACTAGCCTTCTACCTTACTCTAACTAGTTTCCACTAACCCTCTACTTAATCTAACTAGTTTACACTAGCCTTCTACCTTACTCTAACTAGTTTCCACTAACCTTCTCCTTACTTTAACTAGTTTCCACCAACCTTCTACCTTACTCTAACTAGTTTCCACTAACCTTCTCCTTACTTTAACTAGTTTCCACCAACCTTCTATCTTACTCTAACTAGTTTCCACTAACTTTCTTCTTACTCTAACTAGTTTCCACTAACCTTCTACCTTACTCGTAACTAGTTTCCACCAACCTTCTTCTTACTCTAACTAGTTTCCACTAACCTTCTCCTTACTCTAACTAGTTTCCACCAACCTTTTCCTTGCTCTAACTAGTTTCCACCAACCTTCTCCTTACTCTAACTAGTTTCCACTAACCTTCTACCTTACTCTAACTAGTTTCCACTAACCTAACTAGTTTCCACCAACCTTCTATCTTACTCTAACTAGTTTCCACTAATCTTCTACCTTACTCTAACTAGTTTCCACCAACCTTCTCCTTACTCTAACTAGTTTCCACTAGCCTAACTAGTTTCCAATAACCTTCTACCTTACTCTAACTAGTTTCCACCAACCTTCTCCTTACTCTAACTAGTTTCCACCAACCTTCTCCTTACTCTAACTAGTTTCCACTAGCCTAACTAGTTTCCACTAACCTTCTATCTTACTCTACTCTAGTTTCTAGTTCTATGTTTGTTCTATGATTTCTATGATTTCCTTCTGTGTTGTTATTATCTTCTTATGCTTATTTATGCTCTGTTGAACTTTTCTCATCACTAAATTCCTGTAAAGCTGCTTTGTGATGACATCAGTTGTTAAAAGCGCTATAGAAATAAATTTGATTTGATTTGATTTGACTCTTTTGCTGTTTTGGTCGTCTCTCCTTCTTGACAGTGAAGGGAGTTCAGCACACAGACCTTCCCCTTCAGCGATACTGTGATACTTTATTTAATTCCTGTTTACAGATCCAGGGCTGTGTACCAACACTGGTGTGCAAACAGAATGGACAGCTAGTGGACCTTAAATAGATATTCACTGAATTTAACAAAAAAATGTAGTGGGTTTAAATAACTTAGTGGGCCTGTAATTCTGTAATTCTGTAATTATTGACAGTCATGGTAGAAGTTTTAGGATCCCTCATAACATAGCACTGCTCTGTGATTGGCTGGCAAGTAGTCACACCTGGCTTACACCTTAACAAGGAAAGAGGTCATCAACTTTCTGCAGAGTCAATCACTACAGTTCATGTGGCCTTCAGATCAGCTCAAGAACAGAGTATAGAGAGCTTCATGGAAAGGGTTTCCATGGCCGAGCAGCTGCAGCCAAGCCTTACACCACCAACATCGGATGCAGTGGTGTAAAGTTCTTCCACACCACCACTGGACTCTAGAGCAGTGTAGACGTGTTCTCTGGAGTGACCAATCATGCTTCTCCGTCTATCAATCCGATGGATTTGAGATAGGTTTGGTGGTTGCCAGGAGACTGGTACTTGGTCTGACTGCACTATGCTAAGTGTAAAGTTTAGTGGAGGGGGGATTATGGTGTGGGGTTGTTTTTCAGGAGGTGGGCTCGGACCCTCAGTTCCAGTGAAGGGAACTCTTAATGCTTCAGCAGACCAAGACATTCCGGACAATTTCATGCTCCCAACTTTGTGGAGACAGTTCGGGGACGGCCCCTTCCTGTTCCAACATGACTGCCCACCAGTGCACAGAGCAGCTCCATAAAAACATGGAGGAGCGAGTTTGGTGTGGAAGAACTTGACTGGCCTGCACAGAGTCCTGACCTCAACATGATAGAACACCTTTGGGATGAGATAGAGCGGAGACTGTGAGCCAGACCTTCTCGACCAACATCAGTGTCTGACCTCACGTTCCCATAAACAATCTCCTAAACCGTGTGGAGAGCCTTCCCAGAAGAGTTGAAGCTGTTATAGCTGCAAAGGTTGGGCCGACATTGTATTAAACCCTATGGATTAAGAATGGGACGTCACTGAAGTTCATAAGCGTGTGAAGACAGACGAGCGAATACTTTTGGCAGGATAGTGTTTGATGGTCCTAGTGGGTTACTAGGGGACTCGATTAGCATGTTAACAAGTCTGTCATTCTCTGCTGTTTTCAGAACAGAACAATGAAAGCAGCGAACACAACCAATATTAACATATTACACGCGTGTACTGACAGAAAATTAAAAACAATACCAGCGCAGCCACCCTCCGAGTTCACCCCCCGCGCCGGAAAAGCAATTATTTAAATGTGTAAAGCGCGGCATACGGCGGCCACTTAATATCAGCCACACAAGGTCCTCTGAATGAGATTCAGAGGGGAAAGAACAGAAGTAACAGAATCTATTCAAGCACTCAAGTCTTCTTTTTGAGGAAGAACCGGGCGATATGTATAATTAATTAAATCATTTACATATCAAAACATTCATTTCTTCACCATAATAGGGGAAACGTAGGCGAGCGAAAGCACCTGGCAACACACAAAGGCTGGGCGGATTACACGGTTTTGTGTGGAAAGAGAAAGAAAATGATATATATAAGAAAAGATCGGCGCACTCCTTCGCTTTATCAGATGAACCGGCTGTCTCCACCAGCCACATAATGAGTATCATTACTGAAGGAAAATGCCACGTTCTATAGGTGCAAGCCCACACTTAGAAGAGGCCAAAGATAACAATGGGCCGGACACTGGCCACTAAGTCACGGTGGGAAAAAATGTCCAAGTCCTGTCCTCGACCAAGCCCGAGAATAATTACTGCAGCTGAGCGGAATAAAGAGCGGGAGGAGGAATTAGAGGGAAATGGGTGAAGTGTCATTGTCGCGCAAAGCAAAAGGTCCATATGGCAGTTCTCCATAATTTGGTTATGTTAGGACTAACCTTGGCGGTGGTTAATTTTTGCCTATACTTTCAATATAAGACAGATGTTCAATCTCTTGCATTGCCCTTTCTCAGTCAGTAGGCAGCCTAATGTTATGCTAATGAACACCTGAAAGGCTGGTGTTGGTTAAGACATAATGGCCATGCGCCTCGGTGACTTTGGGAAATACTGCACATCTTTTAGCAAAGCTGTTTCAACGTGAGGGCCTTTTTGATTTTTGTTCACCAGTGCACCGCAAAGGAGCTCTCAACTCCTCAATCACAATCCCTTAAATACCATAGATGTATACTAACCCTCCATGGTTGACAGACGCAGCTATTCATCATCAAATCATCAGCATTGTTTCTCTATCTTAGCTGTATACACTGTGTATCAACGCTGGCCTAAGAAATAGCAGCTTTACAGGAGAGGCCAAAAACCTGCTTCACTTTCAATGGAAGTCATTGGAACCAGAATTATTCCCGAGCTATTTTGGGGCATTTCTATTGGTCCGTTCTTCATGAAATTTTCACAAAGTGTAAACGGCAGCTGCTTTGTTCATACGATCCAGAAAACTAAAAATCGAATATGCTTTCTAGGGCCGTGTATTGGCAAGGACCTGGCGATACAATACATATCATGATACAGCGGTCACGGTACATTGTATTGTGATATATTGCGATACTGCAAGTAAAGTGATATACAGTGATTTTTCAAATCCTACTATTAAACACAGCACTGTATTAACAGGTTTGTCAGTGCTTACAGTAGCATTGCGACCTTGTGCTACTTAATGTTGGAGTGGAGCTGAAAATGGATTACAACACTGCCATCTAGTGGTCAGAGATTTAAACACAACACACAATGATTCACTGTCTGCCAGGAATCTGTGTATCAATACTGTGTTTTTGAGAATCGATACAGTATCACCAAACATAATATCCCGATATTCGATATTTTCGATATTTTCTTACACCCCTCATGGTTTATTTGGACAGTTGTGATGTATTTGTTGGTACAACCCAAAAAAGTTACTTGAACAAGAAGCTGAACTAGTTTTATACAATCTAAAAAAGTACTGCGTGGACCAGTAGTGAACCAGGACCCTTAAGGCTCGGCCCTTTCCCCTGAAAGTCAAGAAACCAAAAAAAAAGCCAACAGAAATGCAACAAACAATAACATCTGTACAACATCTGGAAATCTGATTGACGAGTCTGGGTTTGTTCGTTGCCAGGAGGACGGTACTTGTCTGACTGCGTTGTGCCAAGTGTAAAGTTTGGTGGAGGGGGGATCATGGTGTGGGGTTGTTTTTCAGGAGGTGGGCTCGGACCCCTTAGTTCCAGTGAAAGGAACTCTTAATGCTTTAAAATGCCTCAAATTTTATGGAGACAGTTTGGGGACGACCCCTTCCTGTTCCAACATGGTTGCCCACCAGTGCACAAAGCAGCTCCATAAAGACATGGAGGAGGAGTTTGGTGTAAAAGAACTTGACTGGCCTGCACAGAGTCCTGACCTCAACCTGATAGAACACCTTTGGGATGAATTAGAGTGGAGACTGTGAGGTAGACCTTCTCGTCCAACATCAGTGTCTGACCTCACAGATGGTCTTATGGAAGAACGGTCCAACATTCCCATAAACACTCTCCTAAACCGTGTGGAGAGCCTTCCCAGAATAGCTGAAGCTGTTACAGCTGCAAAGGTTGGGCCGACATCATATTAAACCCTATGGATTAAGAATGGGACTTTCTCGAGTTTGCATCCCTGTGAAGCCTGACGAGCAGATACTTTAAAGGAGCTCCGCTTTCTAGCAGGAAACATTCACGCTCAGTAAACAGCTAGATACACTGAACAGGAGTGTCTCTGAGCTTCACACTCCTTTATTAGTGAAGTAGTATGTTCACTACTAAGACTGTACTTTCACCTTCAGGATCCACAAACCAGGAGAAGCAGCTGACGCTAACGCTAAACGTTCTCAGGAGAGAGTCCAGCTCATGTTCACGTTCACGGTTCTTCTCGTGGTTCTCCATAATCTGGAGCTTTTGGACTTCCTGTGTGGGGAAAGTGTGGCACTGCACTGTGTTTTAGTCTACGCTTAAAACCAACAGCCTCTTTGGTAGCTGTGTTGGTCCACACGCTGCTTCACTAACTATTCTCCTTGTTTATGTTTGTGAAGCTGTTTAGACTAATATCAGTCTCTCCACTGCCTTTCACTGAAACAACATCAACAACACAATGTACATGGTTTTCTTTAAGCTAGGTTAGTAACTAACATTCACTCCTTCACACCACAGTCCAGTTCAGACCTGAAACCATCTGACCTCATCTACCCAGCAGGCATTGCGCGTCAGGAATAATGACTGTGTCCATATGTTAAATATTTAGAATAAAAGTGTTAATTAATAAATAAATCTCATACTTTTGATTTTTAACAACGTGTCTTAATAATTTAGAGTCATTACATCATATTAATGCTTACAGGTGTTACCAGCCGGGGTTCCTCTTTAAGATTCTCTCTATGCCTCATACTCCAGTGCTGTTGAGCACTTGTTCTTACTACCTCCGATTAATTAGATGACTTGCTCAGTATTCCAGCAACGCATGTGAACATCCCACATGTCCAAACTTCCTGAGGTGAAGTGTTCTACATTTTGCTCAACTTGGGAAGGGCCCTATTTATGAAGAATCATTATTGATGACCTGTTCCTGGATGCAGGAGCAGAGCCTCATTTCCATCACTCTCGGAATTTAAGAAGTTTAGTTCCACTGCGGGGATTGCTTATGCTCTCCATGATCTCCTCGCTTGAGCCTATAGTTTTTCTATATTAGCTCTGAAGTACCCTCATTAAAGTCTTACTCTCAGTCTATTAGTAGGAGCAGGGGCTTCCCTCATACACTATTAAACAGACTTGGTTAGATCTTATTGCGGCGCTCGCAGAAGATCAGGAGAACGTTTCTTTTAGCTGTTTTAAACGGAGTGGTTTGGAGCTGGCTCTTCATTAAAAGGGTCAGGAGCAGCGTGTGAAACCTTCAGCGTGTGAAACCTAGGGCTGTGTATTGGCAAGAACCTGGCGATACAATACATATTGTGATACAGCGGTTACGATACAATGTATTGCGATATATTGCGATACTACAAGCAAAGTGATATACTGTGATTTTTCAAATCCTACTATTAAACACAGCACTGTACAGCATTGCGCCCTTGTGCTGCTTGTTAATGTTGGAGTGGAGCTGAAAATGGATTACAACACTGCCATCTAGTGCTCAGAGATTTAAACAGAACACACAATGATTCACTGTCAGGCAGGAATCTGTGTGTTGATACTGTGTTTTTGAGAATTGATACAGTATCACCAAACATAATATCCCGATATTCGATATTTTCGATATTTTCTTACACCCCTGGTACATAGTGGTATGCAAACGTTTGAGGGCCTTGAGTCAGGCGGCATGTTTTGTTGACTCTCTCAGTGAAAGTCAATTTATCCTCCACAGAGCACATGTTAACTTCCTCTCTACTGTTATATCCAGACTGTTTGCTCTTGACGGGATTATACATTCATTCATTCTTTTTCCAGGGCACTTTATCCTCCTGGGCCGTGGGTGTTGGGGGGCGGGGGGGGGTTTGCTGGAGCCTATCCCAGCGCTCATTTGGTGGAAGGCAAGTAAGACCTAGTCCAGGGAAGACACACCGACATACACGCTTACATCAAGGGCCAATTTAGCATCTCTGATTTACCTGCATGTGTTGGGACGGTGGGAGGAAGTCTACATGGACATGGGGAGAAAATGCAAACCCGCATAAGAAGGACCCTGGACGTCCCAGGCTGGGAATCAAAGCCGGGCCCTTCTTACCTGAACAATGTCCAATACAACCATAGTATAAGGACAATATGTAATGCCACCATAGTATTGGACAATGTCTAATGCTACCATAATGTTTGCACAACGTCTAATGCCACCATTGTGTCAGGACGTTGTCCAATGCCACCATAATGTTTACACAATGTCTAATGCCACCAGGGTGTCAGGACAGCATCTAACGTGTCAGGACAATGTCTCACGCCACCATAGTGTCAATAATGTCTACTGCCACCATACTGTCTGGAAAGTATCTAATTACACCAACGGGTCAGGACAATGTCTCACGCCACCATAATGTTGGACATTGTCTAATGCCACCATAATGTTTGCACAATGTCTAATGCTACCATGGTGTCAGGACATTGTCTAATGCCACCATAATGTTTACACAATGTCTAATGCCACCATTGTGTCAGGACATTGTCTAATGCCACCATAATGTTTGCACAATGTCTAATGCCACCAGGGTGTCAGGACAGCATCTAACGTGTCAGGACAATGTCTCACGCCACCATAGTGTCAACAATGTCTCACGCCACCATAGTGTCAACAATGTCTACTGCCACCATACTGTCTGGAAAGTATCTAATTACACCAACGTGTCAGGACAATGTCTCACGCCACCATTAGTGTTGGACATTGTCCAATGCCACCATAATGTCTGCACAATATCTAATGCCACCATTGTGTCAGGACAGTGTCTAATGCCACCATAATGTTTGCACAATGTCTAATGCCACCATAATGTTTGCACAATGTCTAATGCCACCATAGTGTCAGGACAATGTCTAATGCCACCATAGTGTTGGACAATGTCGAATGCCACAATAATGTTCACACGATGTCTAATGCCCCCATAGTGTCAGACAGTGTCTAATGCCACCAGGGTGTCAGGACAGCATCTAACATGTCAGGACAATGTCTCTCGTCACCATGCTGTCAACAATGTCTCTTGCCACCATACTGTCTGGACAGTGTCTAATTACACCAACATGTCAGGACAATGTCTAATGCCACCATAGTGTTGGACAATGTCGAATGCCACAATAATGTTCACACAATGTCTAATGCCACCATGGTGTCAGGACATTGTTTAATGCCACCATAATGTTTGTACGATGTCTAATGCCACCATAGTGTCAGACAGTGTCTAATGCCACCAGGGTGTCAGGACAGCATCTAACATGTCAGGACAATGTCTCTCGTCACCATGGTGTCAACAATGTCTACTGCCATCATACTGTCTGGACAGCGTCTAATTACACCAACATGCCAGGACAATGTCTAATGCCACCATAGTGTTCGACAATTTCTAATGCCACCATGATGTTTGCACAATGTCTAATACCACTATTTAGTCAGGACAGCATCTAACATGTCAGGACAATGTCTCTCATCACCATAGTGTCAACAATGTCTACTGCCATCATATTATCTGGACAGTATCTAATTACACCTACGTGCCAGGACAATGTCTAATACCATCATAGTGCCAGGCCACCATAGGCCATTATAGTGCCAGGCTACCACAAAATTTAATGCCATCAATGTCTTATGCTACCATTATGTCGGACAATATCTAATGCCACCATTGTATCAGGAAAATATCTAATGCCACTACAATGTTGGACAATGTCTAAAGCCACCATAGTGTCCGAACATTGTCTAATGCCTCCATAGTGTTGGACAATGTCTAATGCCACCATAGTGTCAGAACATTGCCTAATGCCACCATAATGTTTGCACAATGTCTAATGCCACCATAGTGTCAGACAGTGTCTAATGCTACCAGTGTGTCAGGTCAACATCTAACGTGTCAGGACAATGCCTCACGCCACCATAGTGTCAACAATGTCTACTGCCAACATACTATCTGGACAGTGTCTAATTACACCAGCGTGCCAGGACAATGTCTAATACCATCATAGTGCCAGGCCACCATAGGCCATCATAGTGTTAGGGCAGAGGCTAATGCTCTCATCAGGACAATGCCTAATGCCACAATAGTGTCTAACAATGTCTAATGCCACCAACATGTCAGAACAATGTCTAATGCCACCATAGTGTCAGTACAGTGTCTAATGCGGTGGGTGTGTTAAGGGGTGGGGGTTTGAATGGGGGCTGACTGCTTGGCCAAAACAACAGGGCAAAACACAACACTGTTTGTGTTACTATGAGAAGTGTAAACATCTGTTTGGTTCATTCTTTAACTGTGGCAGGGCAAATTAGTCTATGGCAGGCCGCCACCATCTAGGTAATTAATGGGGAGCACTGCATTGACAGTGTCAGGCAGCTCAAGCTCCTCCACTCTGAAGTCTTGCAGTTGGAAAGATATGAGAGCAAGCTGCCTTTCACCAGTACAGAGCTTGTTTCTTTTTTCCTTTTCTAACTCTGGACTAAATTGCCTGTCCTGAACGCTGACTGTGAATAAAGCAAAAATATATCAATTAATTTTGGTCTAGAAAACATTATTAGTATTAGGTTTTCTGTCAAACAGTGAGCTAGTGTTGTCAAATATTGGTCTTTATTGTTCAAACATTGGTCTCTATTAGTCAAATATTGTTTTTTACTGGTCAAATCTTGGCCTTAATTGGTCAAATATAAATTGGTCAAACAATGGTATTAATTTTTCAAATATTTATTAGTGAAAAATTGGTATTTATTGGTCAAATATTGGTCTTTATTGTTCAAATATTGGTCTCTATTAGTCAAATATTGTTTTTTACTGGTCAAATTTTGGCCTTTATTGGTCAAATATATATTGGTCAAACAATGGTATTAATTTTTCAAATATTTATTTGTGACAAATTGGTCTTTATTGGTCAAATATTGGTCTTTGTTGTTCAAATATATACTGGTGAAACATTGATCTTTATTGTTCAAATGTTTATTAGTGAAATATTGTTCTTTATTGGTCAAATATATAATAGTAAAATATTGTTCTTTATTGGTCAAATATAGGTCTTTTTTTAGTCAAATAAATATTGGTCAAACATTGGTATTCATTTTTCAAATATTTATTTGTGAAGAATTGGTCTTTAATATTCGAATATTTGTCTTTATAGGTCAAATATTGGTTTTATTGGTTAAATACATATTGGTCAAACATTGGTATTCATTTTTCAAATATTTATTATTGAACAATTGATCTATATTGTTCAAATATTGGTCTTTATTGGTCAAATATATATTGGTCAAACATTAGTCTTCATTGTTAAAATATTTATTTGTGGAATATTGTTCTTTATTGGTCAAATATGGGTCTTTATTGGTCACATGTTTATAAGTGAGATATTGGTCTTTATTGATCAAATATTTATTGTTCAAATATTGGCCTTTATTGGTCAAATATATACTGGTCAAACATTGATCTTGATTGTTCAAATGTTTATTAGTGAAATATTGGTCTTTATTGGTCAAATATTGGTCTTTATTGGTCAAATACATATTGGTCAAACATTGGTATTAATTTTTCAAATATTTATTAGTGTAATATTGGTCTTTATTGTTCAAATATTTGTCTTTATTGGTAAAATATATACTGGTCAAACATTGATCTTCATTTTTAAAATAATTATTATTGAACAATTGATCTTGTGCTCTCGCTAGCTTTAGTGTAAACTGTAAAAAGCGCTTTGTTGGTGCAACCTTTAAAAAAATGACTTTATGTGGAAACAAACAAATAAACTAGTTTTACTAAACTGAAAAAATACTTCGATTGAAAGATTCATTCGTTTAAACTACATGTTTAGTTTAAACAAAACTAGTTTCAGTGCTTGTTACCACATAAAGTAATTATAATTATTTGTTTTTGCTTTCTGCCAGATCTTCGCAGCATAACTCATCTCACATTTTGAAATATCAGTTCTGTTACAGCTCCAGACTGTCCGGTCTGATTTAGGATATTCAGGTTCTAGATAACAACAGATTTATTCCACATTTTTTCCCATAGAGAATGAATAGGATAGAAAAATGTACGCCAATCTACTGAACTTCTGCTCGACCCACAGACACTGTTTCACATACACTGACTCAGAGCGGACCCCCAACCACGACTGCGGTGTTGGTTTAACCTGCACTCGTCTGTTTGTCATTTTATTTATCCCTCTCTTTTCCCCATAGAGTCTCATTCATTTTCATACTCACCCAAACCTCAAGGTTTCATTTAACCTACAGCCTCCAAACTGCCTGTACTCACTCAGAGCAGATTCTCAAACTCTAATCCAGAGACATACTGACCCGCACTCCTCATTACCTAACTCATTTGAAACCATTTATAATAAAGCTTATTGTAAAGTATTTTAATAAAAATATGGGTGGAAATATAAATTAATAAATTATTAACCTATCATTTTACTTTCTATCTTGTAAGCTGAGAAACACATTGAATTTCAGTTATGGGCTATGGGGCAGTCTGATTGGTTAGAATTAAGCTGATTTGCATAACGTACAGCCATGACAAGAGCACAGGGTGAGCATCAGTGGTGTGATAGTTACAGTATATGTGTATATCATAGTCATTGGGCCTCTTGAGGAACCTCGTTATTGAGCTCCAGTCTCACTTCTTAAGTCAGACCTTATTACTTCCACAATGCTGATAGAATCTTTGATTGGTCAGTTTCACCTTGTATTGTGAGATGACCTTGACCCCGCCCCCAAAACCTTAGCCATTAAACCATCCCTGCGCTCTTCCTTATCACAGTTCCACTGGGATGGTCTCGAGCCTCAGCCCTGCTCACCCCTCTGGTCTGCTGTCTTAACCATCTCTTGTGGCTTGGCCTGATTTCAGAGCTGCCTCTTCTCCTAGCTCCTCCAGTCTGTAAGAGCTTCAGCAAAGTCAGTCCTCTATCTAGTACAGATGAATAATCCAAACCCCAAACTCTAACATCAAACCTTATTTCATAATATTTTATTTCATAAATGGTCTGTGTTAATAAATCATTTACAATAATGTTTATTTGTAAAAACATGTTACATTTGTTAGAAACAATATTCAATAAAGTGTGGTGTTTTAAAATAAGACTGTGCTTATGAAGTGTTGTAATTATTTGTTAATGTGTATGTGTAAGTTTGGTAGTGTATCTGAAACGTTTGAGTGGTAGTGTATCTAAAACGTTTGGCTGGTAGTGTATCTAAAACGTTTGGCTGGTAGTGTATCTAAAACGTTTGACTGGTAGTGTATCTAAAACGTTTGACTGATAGTGTACTAAAACGTTTGACTGATAGTGTACAAAAACGTTTGACTGGTAGTGTATCTAAAACGTTTGACTGGTAGTGTCTCTAAAACGTTTGGCTGGTAGTGTATCTAAAACGTTTGACTGATAGTGTACTAAAACGTCTGACTGGTAGTGTATCTAAAACGTTTGACTGGTAGTGTATCTAAAACGTTTGGCTGGTAGTGTTACTAAAACGTTTGACTGGTAGTGTATCTAAAACGTTTGACTGGTAGTGTATCTAAAACGTTTGGCTGGTAGTGTATCTAAAACGTTTGACTAATAGTGTATCTAAAACGTTTGATTGGTAGTGTATCTAAAACGTTTGACTGGTAGTGTATCTAAAACGTTTGACTGGTAGTGTATCTAAAACGTTTGGCTGGTAGTGTATTTAAAACGTTTGTCTGGTAGTGTATCTAAAACGTTTGACTGGTAGTGATTTAAATGCTTGACTGGTAGTGTATTTAAAACGTTTGACTGGTAGTGTATCTAAAACATTTGACTGGTAGTGTATTTAAAACGTTTGACTGGTAGTGTATCTAAAACATTTGACTGGTACTGTATCTAAAACGTTTGATTGGTAGTGATTTAAATGTTTGTCTGGTAGTGATCTAAAACCTTTGGCTGGTAGTGTATCTAAAACGTTTGTCTGGTAGTGATTTAAATGTTTGTCTGGTAGTGATCTAAAACCTTTGGCTGGTTTCCAGTGATTCCCTCAAGCCTTTGTCTAACTGTCTAACTATAGACTGGTTAATACCTAAAGTCTTGAATATTGCTTTGTAACCCTTTCCAGTTTTATCGTTGCGGGGCATGGTTCACACCAGTAGGTGCTTTTGGTGAATACCAAACTCAAAAAGTTTGAGTGTCTTTTATGAGTCAAAGTGGCTCTACACCTCACTTCCATTTCGTTGCTTGGATTGATTGGACTCCTTGTTTGCTAACTCCTAACTCTAATTAGCTGTTGTTAAAGTCATTAGCATATGGGTTCATTTACTTTTTCCACCAGTACTGTGAAGTTTTAATGGATGTGTCCAATACAGACATGAAATGAATCATTTGTGTGGTATTAGGTTAAACACATTGTGTTTGTCTATACTTGGGATGAAAGATGTAGATCAGATCAAGCCTCATGACCAATTAATGCAGAAAACCAGGTAAGTTCAATGGGTTCACATGCTTTCTATTGCCACCATATATATATATATATATATATATATATATATATATATATATATATATATATATATATATATATATATATAATCAGGTGTTAATTATCTCCCTTTATTCTATATTCTCAAGTTTCAATCCATATTCTCATGTTTTATTCTATATATTCAGACTTTCATTCCATATTCTCAAGTTTCATTCCATATATCCAGACTTTCATTCCATTTTCTCAAGTTTATTCCATATATTGAGACTTTCATTCCATATATCCAGACTTTCATTCCATATTCTCAAGTTTCATTCCATATATTCAGACTTTCTTTCCATATTCTCAAGTTTCATTCCATATATTTAGACTTTCATTCCATATTCTCAAGTTTCATTCCATATATTCAGACTTTCATTCCATATTCTCAAGTTTCATTCCATATATTCAGACTTTCATTCCATATATTCAGACTTTCATTCCATATTCTCAAGTTTATTCCATATATTGACACTTTCATTCCATATTCTCAAATTTCATTCCATATATCCAGACCTTCATTCCATATTCTCAAGTTTCGTTCCATATATTCAGACTTTCAGTCCATATTCTCAAGTTTCATTCCATATATCCAGACCTTTATTCCATATTCTCAAGTTTCGTTCCATATATTCAGACTTTCAGTCCATATTCTCAAGTTTTATTCCATATATCCAGACTTTCATTCCATATTCTCAAGTTTCATTCCATATATTCAGACTTTCATTCCATATACTCAAGTTTCATTCCATATATTCAGATGTTCATTCCATATTCTCAAGTTTCATTCCATATATCCAGACTTTCATTCCATATACTCAAGTTTCATTCCATATATTCAGACTTTCATTCCATATACTCAAGTTTCATTCCATATATTCAGACTTTCATTCCATATACTCAAGTTTCATTCCATATATTCAGACTTATATATATATATATTTCCTAAACAGCTTGCCATTATATATATATATATATATATATATATATATATATATGTATCCCAGATATTGCTCTAGTAATCTGCGTCCTGAAGCTTAATAACTATCTGATGGACGTTACTCTTTGCCTGAATATTAGCGTCAGTAACAAACTCTGGTCAGCATCTGACGACTGAACGTGTTGACACGTCTCATCACCGGGCTTCTTTCAGCCGTAATGGGAACTGAAACGTTGTACTACGGCTAATTTTCGAGCGCATCAGTCAACGAAACGTCAGCCAGCCCTCAGATCTACTCTTCATTAAGGCTGCGTCTCCAGTGTCTGCTTCTATTTTCTTCTCTCACCTTGAAGCTTTGACACCATCATGCCTGTCACCTCGGCTTCCCCATATGGTGCCATGCGGCTGAGAGGGACGGCGAGCGAAACGTTCAGGGCTGGGTTCGGAGATGGATGTGCAGGATTGCGCAGCTGATAATGCATTCGTGGCGTAAAGCCTGCAATAACAGTCGCGATGCCTTGTTAACAGAGCATCTACGCTCTGGCCGTATCCTGCTGTCAGAAAATTCCACTCAGTTGCGAGAAAAAATAGATTCAAGCATGAACCATTTACACATACTGTCGTTTTCATTGTTTAATCACACTTGTATATGTACACTACTGCTCAAAAGTTTGGGATCACAGCGAAATGTTCTTGTTTTCAATGGAGTATCTTCTTCCTTAACACAACAATGGACTGACGGGTCTCTAAAGAAAGTTGTTTCTTTCTGGTCATTGTGAGTCGGTCAGCAAGCCATCAACTGCTGATCTTCAGATACTAAACTAACCTAGAATGTTGTTCTCCCTTTTATACTCACTTATTAGTAGAATGTTTTTCAGCTGTGATCACAATTAAGCAAGAGTGTCCTAACAACCAATTAGTCCAATAACATCCTTAACTTGGATTGGTGGCCGTACCAGGAGATTTAGACAGAGGACTGAGAATTGCTGATAATATGACTATATGTAAAATAAGCCTCTATACAAAAAAGACTTTAATACAAACATTTTTATTCTTTAAAAATCATCTGATACACTTACATTAATTGTGAAATGGACAATATTGTTTGTGAATTGCATGAAAATTGCATGAATTGAAATTCTAAAGGGATCCTAAACTAGTAGAGCGGTAGTGTATATATTATATACATATACAGACTGGGCCTGGTTCATACTGGAGGCCGCCTAACTAGTCACTGCCGTTGAAGGTTCCTCTACCGTTGGGCACCATTTCAACCCAAAGGGAGCCCTAATAGGCATCGAGCTGGGGACACACTTCAAAGCCGTCATATGTCACTGCACTGTACATGTGATGTCTGTTTTCTCTCAGTCTCTCATTAGCTCACTCTCCTCTCACTGTAAAGGTGGGTCACCTCAGGGTGTTAGAATGGAGCCACAGCTGCTGGTTTCCTTACAATGACACTTTTGTGGGAGCCGATTGTATGTGGTTGACGTCCAGGATGTCCAAAGAAAAGCAAGTGTTGCCAAAATAGTGACTTTACAGAAGAAAACAAACCTTCTTTACTTTCAGTGTAAGTGAATGTGAAGAGGTTTCATTCCTAGTGACTTTGGAGCATTTTTACTGTTCCATTCAACATAACACTGTCACAGGATATAAGGAGCAGCTCCCAGATTTCATATATATATATTGGGGCGGCACTGTGGTGTAGTGGTCAGTATGGTGGTGTAGTGGTTAGTGTGGTGGTGTAGTGGTTAGTATAGTGGTGTAGTGGTTAGTACGGTGGTGTAGTGGTTAGTATGGTGGTGTAGTGGTCAGTATGGTGGTGTAGTGGTTAGTGTGGTGGTGTAGTGGTTAGTACGGTGGTGTAGTGGTTAGTACAGTGGTGTAGTGGTTAGTACGGTGGTGTAGTGGTTTGTATGGTGGTGTAGTGGTTAGTACGGTGGTGTAGTGGTTAGTATGGTGGTGTAGTGGTTAGTACGGTGGTGTAGTGGTTAGTATGGTGGTGTAGTGGTTAGTATGGTGGTGTAGTGGTTTGTATGGTGGTGTAGTGGTTAGTATGGTGGTGTAGTGGTTAGTACGGTGGTGTAGTGGTTTGTATGGTGGTGTAGTGGTTAGTATGGTGGTGTAGTGGTTAGTATGGTGGTGTAGTGGTTAGTACGGTGGTGTAGTGGTTAGTGTGGTGGTTAGTATGGTGGTGTAGTGGTTAGTATGGTGGTGTAGTGGTCAGTATGGTGGTGTAGTGGTCAGCACTGTCTCCTCACAGTAAGATGATCTGGGTTGGATTCCCGGTCCGGGTGGTTCTGTGTGGAGTGTGTATGTTCTCTCCGTGTTTGAGTGGGTTTCTCCAGGTACTCCGGTTTCCTCCCACAGTCCAAACACATGCATGTTAGGATGTGAGTGTGTTTTGGCCATGCGATGGACTGGCAACCTGTCCACGGTGTACCTGCCTTCACCCCTTGACGCTGGGATTGGCTCCAGCCCCTCCTCGTACAACCAGTACGAAGGGTAATTGGTTGTAAACCTTGCAGCCTTGCATATGAGCAGATTGCCTGATTCTACCGCTCTGGTGTTTCTGAGCCTGGATTGTTTACTGCATTCTAAAAGTGCTTCACTGGTACAATTGAACTAGTTTTAAACCAGTATTAAACCAGTAAACATAGTTTAAATGGATGATCCTTTCAATCAAAGTCGGTTGGTTTAGTTACCACATTAAATAATTTTTAGGTTCTACCAACAAACCACTTTGTACAGACTAGGCAAGCAAGTTCTTTTTCAGGAGAGGTTATTTTGGTTGTGTGTTTGGGGTCATTGTCTTGTTAAAAAGCCAGAATTTGGTCCAAGTTTAGCTTTAGATTAAACTGTCCTCAGATATCTCCCAATATATCCCTCCATTCATGTTTATGTGTAATTGCTCAGTACCATTTTCAATGGAGGAACCACATACTGGGTGTGTCTCAAATCCTACTGAGCTCCTACATAGGCAGCATTGTACGTCATAGTATGCGCTCCCGACATGTAGACTGTCCTAATTCGTGCTGTCTACTGTCAACATGCTGTCTACTGAGAAACCTTATTTAGACCTGATTTTAAGGAAGCATCGAACTCTTCCTCAGCCGCTAAGACAATCCCATGATGCAACACAGGCTAATCTAGGAGCAGTGAAGTGGTTTTAAAATATGAGTTATTTTGATTCTCTCTGGAGTTTTAATGTGTTTCTGGTCATATAATCAGACAAAACAGTATTTTATTATCAACTCTGTAACGAGTCCTTCACCATTTTACACTTTTATACTCCAGACATTAGCATTTATGCTAGCAGATTTTTAAGCCTCGGGCTATTGTTTTGGATGCCAGGCAGTAGCTTAGCAACCAGCTAAACCACCGGTGGCGTGCTGCAGTGGGCGGGAACAAGCCGTGACGCAGTCTCTCTCTAACTAGAGCGTCTCAGTAATCTGTTTTATGAGGAGAGATGAGGAGAGAACACTGCTACTTACACAGCTGCTACCTAGACAGCCTACTTAGACACTCACTAGGGTTTGAGACACAGCCATCTTGATACTTCTATCTTCTTCCTTCACTGTAATTTATAGCCACAATGCTTCTGTTGAGATGACGGTGGTGCGGTTAATTGCTTATTGTTCTCCAGGTAACTGCTGTTCCTGCTGCTTTCTCGTCAGCCAGTGTCTCTCTTTCTCTTTTTCTCTTCCACCTGCTTCATCCTCCGTCTGCCAGCATGCCATAACATGCATTTCCTCAGTATTTAAATTGTTCTCTCATGTTCTCCGAAGGTATGCGTGACTTTCATCACTCAGATGTAGTTTTACACCCAATGATTTAGTCCCAGAATTAAACCGGCTGCTTTTATTTGCTGAGCTCATGAATATTCTGATACCTCAGCTCTGATTGGTTGGTTACAATGAGACACCACAATGTTCAAACAGAAGCAACATAGACCAAATAAAATGAGCCTCTGTGTAAATAAGCTCCGACCTAACACTATTTAGTTAACTATACTAGTTACTCAGAGTCTTACTAGTGTCTAACGTTACCTATACTAGCTACTCTCTTTGATCTGGACATCAAACACAAAGTAGATTAAAGGTGTCTCTGTGAAACTTTCAGTTTAAGATAATCTGCTTCAACCAGCACACAGTGATCCACTCACACAGCATGGCTGCTACTTACAGTCACTGTTGGAGGTTGTGGTGCTAATAAAGGTGGAGCTGCTCGTCTCTTCAGTCTCTTCAGTGTTGAACGCTGAGCTGAAGCTGCTCCGAGTGTTGGAGAAACTGTCCGGAGTGAAACGTACAGACTGCAGAGTTAAAGTTGTTCAGGATTCTGTTAAAGATGTGGGAGCTGAGCAGTTTTGGGAATTCTCCGTTCCACCTTAAACGTTGCTGCAGTTACATTCAGGCATCTGTTTGAGCTGCAGTGTTTAAGGTGGAACATTAGATGAAGAATGTGGAGAAGAGGATCTTCAGGCTGGTTTAAAGATGAACATGTAGCTCTGATAGTTGGGTTGTTTGTTGGGAAGGAATGAAAAGTGGTGACGTTCCCTTCACAGCCTGGAACGCTGGATTTGTCCACATACCCTGTATGTACTGGGAGCATATACAGGGGTTGGACAATGAAACTGAAACACCTGGTTTTAGACCACAATAATTGATTAGTCTGGTGTAGGGCCTCCTTTTGCGGCCAATACAGCGTCAGTTGGTCTTGGGAATGACATATACAAGTCCTGCACAGTGGTCAGAGAGATTTTAAGCCATTCTTCTCGCAGGACAGTGGTCAGGTCACTATGTGATGCTGGTGGAGGAAAACGTTTCCTGACTCGCTCCTCCAAAACACCCCAAAGTGGCTCAATAATATTTAGATCTGGTGACTGTGCAGGCCATGGGAGATGTTCAACTTCACTTTCATGTTCATCAAACCATCTTTCTCCAGTCTTGCTGTGTGTATTGGTGCACTGTCATCCTGATACACGGCACCGCCTTCAGGATACAATGTTTGAACCATTGGATGCTCTTGGTCCTCCAGAATGGTTCGGTAGTCCTCGGCAGTGACGTGCCCATCTAGCACAAGTATTGGGCCAAGGGAAACCCATGATATGGCAGCCTTAACCATCACTGATCCACCCCCATGCCTTACTCTGGGCATGCAACAGTCTGGGTGGTACGCTTCTTTGGGGCTTCTCCACACCGTAACTCTCCCGGATGTGGGGAAAACAGTAAAGGTGGATCATCAGAGAACAATACATGTTTACATTGTCCACAACCCAAGATTTGAGCTCCTTGCACCATTGAAACCGACGTTTGGCATTGGCACGAGTGACCAAAGGTTTGGCTATAGCAGCCCGGCCGTGTATACTGACCCTGTGGAGCTCCTGATGGACAGTTCTGGTGGAAACAGAAGAAGCTGAGGAGCACATTTAATTCTGCCGTGATTTGTTCAGCCATGGTTTTATGTTTTTGGGATACAATCCGGGTTAGAACCCAACATCCCTTTCAGACAGCTTCCTCTCGCGTCCACAGTTAATCCTGTTGGATGTGGTTGGTCCTTCTTGGTGGTATGCTGACGTTACCCTGGATACCGTGGCTCTTGATACATCACAAAGACTTGCTGTCTTGGTCACAGATGCGCCAGCAAGACGTGCACCAACAATTTGTCCTCTTTTGAACTCTGGTACGTCCCATAATGTTGTGTTATTGTAATATTTGGAGCTAAACTGTCTCTTACCTGCTAACTGAACTTCACACTCTGCTCTTACTGGTGTAATGTGCAGTTAATAAAGATTGGACACCAGACTGGTCCAATTTAGCCATGAAACCTCCCACACTAACATGACAGGTGTTTCAGTTTCATTGTCCAACCCCTGTATATTTGTGTGTGTGTATATACACTGTACTGTATTGACTGCACTTAAGGTTACTGCACTGCTGCCTATTGATCAATAACCTTCTCAAGTGCTCTTACATCTTTCGGGTGGTAGATCAGAGCCTGCCTCTGCCTCCGCCTCCGCCCGTCAATCATCCATCCACAGGCTGCTGACTTTAACATGACTCGCTCTCAGATTTTAGGGCAGCGTGATGCAAATACAATAATGTTTAATTTAAGTCCAGTCTAAACAGCGTCCACTCTGGTTGGGTGGAGACCTGCTTTCCGAGAGAAAGACCAAAGCTGTCTTATCTTCTTTTATGGGCTGCGTATGTGTAAACACAGAGTTTGTGTAAACATTACGGACGCTGAGTTTGATTCCACCTCATAGAGGAAGTAAACAAACCCAGCTCTCACACCATCGTTCACACCGCAGGCCAAATATATTTGTTGTTGGGAGCTTTGTTGATGCGCCCGCGGTTGGATATTGACAGCTCAATTTGATTGTGTTTGGGTTGGACAGTGTGAGGTGACTCGCAGACTGTACTCTCTCTCTCTCTCTGCCTCTCTCTGCCTGACTCGCTGATGACAAAGCACTTTTTCGACGCATTCGTCTCGGGGAACACGCCCGCTCTAGCAATTAAAGCAGAATTCCACCGGTAATTCAATCGTGGAGGTCTAAACAAAGTAATTCCGAGTGGTTTGATGTGAAATGGTCCACATTACGGTGGAGGTGATGGGAACCAGAGGTGGCCATATCTACAGGGCAAATTTAGCCACTTCGTTTACTATCCAAGGAAGAGTATTTATAACCATATCATGCAGTAACTCTCAGTGAGGGAGCTTTAGGAGGTGTTAAACCCTATTTAGACGTCTGGTTCCTATTACCACCACTGCCCACAGTCCTGAATTGGTTTCTCTAGAGCGGCGCATTTCAGAATGAACCACTGTGAATGGTTTGGATGGTGCCAACATTATGAAAAATGAATGCAATACTGTAAGAGCACTGTAGTCAGCAGTCGGACTGACCAGACATTGGCATCAGTTTAGCCTGAGCCTTGCTAGCATATATATATCTATATAGTACATATACACTGTAAAAAGTAATTTTGTAGGTACTAGTTTTACTCAAAAACTAACTTTGATTAAAAGAATCATTTATTCAAACTACATTTTTAAGTTCAATTACTTGCTATTGTGAAGTAATTTTTCTGGGTTGAACATCTGTCTGAATATAGATTTTTCTCTGACAAATTATCATAACATTAAAAAACAAAACTAAATCTATGAATGAAACTACATTTTAATCTGAATCTAAAACTGATAAGATAAATTAATAAGAAGAAGAAGAAGAAGAAGAAAAAGAAGAAGAAAAAGAACAAAAACAAAACAGTTGATAGTAATAATAATACACTGTAAAAACTCGCAAAAATTACTTACTATAGGTATATAGTACATATGCACTGTAAAAAGTAATTTTTAAGGTACTAGTTTTACTCAAAAACTAACTTTGAAAGAAGCATTTATTCAAACTCTGAATTTAGATTTTCCTCTGACATGAATGAAACTAAATTTAAATCTGAATCTAAAACTGAAAATGAAGATAAATCTTCAAAGAACAACAAGAACAACAAAACTGTTGATAGTAATAATAATACACAGTAGAAACCTGAAAACATTACTTTGATTGAAAGATTCATTCATTCAAACTACATATACAGTTTAAATAAAACTAGTTGATTTGCTTGTTAACACAGTAATACATTTTTCAGGTTGTTTAAAAGAGCATATTTATAGTGTATGACTGAAGCCAATTAAAATTTTCTCAAAAATTAAAAGACAAAACTAAATCTATGAATGAAACTGGATTTAAACCTGAATCTAAAACTAAAAATAATTATAAGTAGAAAAATGATGATAATAATAATAGTACACAGCAAAAAGTGTTTTGTCGATAGAACCTAAAAACATTACTAAATGTAATAAAAATAAAAAGGTAAAAGTAAATTAAATCTCAAAAAATCCAAAAATGACATTAATTGAATCATTAATTCAAATGACATTTATAGGATGAATAAAACTAATTGAATTGCTCTTTACCACATTAACTAATTTTTTGGGGTTGTAACAATAAGCAATTTTTTATAGCTTATGACTGAAACCAATTTAGATTTTCTTCCAACAAAATATCATAATATTAAAAACCAAAACTTAAACTATATTTATTTAGAAAAATTGAAAGACAAAACTAAATATATGAATGAAAATGGCTTTAAACCTGAATCTAAAATTGAAAATGAAGATTAATCAATAATAATAATAAGAAGAAGGCGCAGTATAAAAATAATAGTACTGTAAAAAGTTTTTGTTGATAGAACCTAAAAATTACTAAATGTACTAAAAAGCAATTGAACTAGTTTTACTCAACTCAAAAAAAATTGTTGATGGAAAGAATCATTCATTCAAACTATTTATTAACCATGTAAAGGTTGAATAAAACTAATTTTAATTGCTTGTTACCAAATGCATTACTGTTTGTAGCTTGCACTAATGAAGTAATATCATAATGTGTGAGAATTTTCCATTACGCTGTGCAATTAAGAAGCAATGTGAAATTATTTGTAAATACAATCTCTAGAGTTCTTGACTTTTTTTTATTTATACTGTATATACTGTATTTTTTTATCTAATTTTTTGTACTGAGTGCCTTGCTATCCCTTTGCTGCTATAACTCTGTGAATTTCCCCCACTGTGGGACTAATAAAGCATTATCTTATCTTAATAATATTAATACATATTTTAAATGTTAAGTAATTGTGTTCTTTGTAGTCTAGGTGTTTATGTATTATCACAAAATCAATATCATTCAAATAATGTTTTTTAAACTTAACTCAAACTGGACATACGACGCAATCTGAATATTATTTTTACTATAATCTTCATTCTTAAAGTTCTCAGTCATGTAAGAATCATTTCCATCCTCCTAGCAAAGACCTGAGTCCTGTTCAACTGGAGATCACCATCCTGAACAGCATCTGGACCATAATTCCAAACTTCTAAAACTAAAGTGCACATTAAAAAATATACATATATTTAAAAACGTAGTACCCAAACTTCTGATGCCCAGTGTACCTGGCTGTTTGGTCCCCCGGGGCTGTATGATGACTCGGTCCACTGCGGACCCCTGGCCTGTCCATCCAAATTAGGGCAGGGTACCTGGTGAGCCTCATCTGCATATGGGCTGGTGCCCCAGCGGCGGAGCCACCAATGCTGGAGAGTGTGACTCAACCGCCAGCAGCGAGGCGAGGCTCGGTAAACAAGAGCGGCGCACACTGATGCGGCTAATGAGAGGTGATGTACTGTACTCTTCGGCGGTGGACTCGCTGTCCTCGTGCAGCGGCGCTGAATAACACGAGGCTTGCGAGGCAGTGGGAACCTCACAAGCAGGCGTGAAAAGCTGCACAAATGCTGTGGAAATACTTGTCACGTTGCGCTAAGCTAAAACTGAGTCGGCGCTAATATTAGACCGGCTTCACAGAAACATCTTGAACAGGAGGTGCTACTTCTCAAGTTTAGACCCAGTATTACAGTTTCTAATATCGCTCTTATACCACATCTGCAACCACATGTTGAAATACTGAACACTGTGTCAGAGTTCTCCAATCCCCGACCTCCTGTAGTTCACATTTAAATAGGCCTATAGAATATAGTATATACTACATATACTCTGTACATATACAGTGTTTAGTAATTTTATATTAATAAAAGGGCAAAACTCACCAACAGGGTACAATAGTGTTAACAAGCAGTTCAACTTTCTACCTAAACTTGTAGTTTCAATGAATTATTCTTTCTTTTGAAGTTATTTTTTGAATAAGTTGAATTTTTATTTTTGGGTTGTATTAAGGAACACTTTATAGCATATGACTGAAGCTACTATTGATATAAAAAAATAAAACTTTTCAGAAATTAAAAGACAAAACTTAATCTATAAATGGGGTTTCCAATCCCAGACTTCCTATAGTTCACATTTTCATAGGCCTATAGAATATAGTATATAGAACATATATACTAGTAATTTAATAATAATAAAAGGGGAAAACTCACCAACAGGATACACGATTGTTAACTAGCAATCCAACTTTCAACCTAAACTTGTAGTTATAATAAATGATTCTTTCTTTTAAATTTAGTATTTTAATAAGTTGAATTTTTTTTTTGGTTGTATTAAGGAACACTTTATAGCGTACGACTAAAGCTAATTATGACTTTAAAAATCTAAATTTATTTTCAGAAATTAAAAGACAAAACTAAATCTATAAATGGGTTTTCCAATCCCGGACCTCCTATAGTTCACATTTCCATAGGCCTATAGAATATAGTATATAGAACATATATACTACTAATTTAATATTAATAAAGAGGAAAGACTCACCAACAGGATACACTATTGTTAACAAACATGTCAACTTTCAACCTAAACTTGTAGTTTCAATGAATGATTCTTTCTTTTGAAGTTACTTTCTGAATAAGTAGAATTTTTATTTTTGGGTTGTATCAAGGAACACTTTATATAGCATACGACTGAAGCTAATTGTGATATTAAAAATTAAAAGAATTTTTTTTTTTTAATTAAAAGACAAAACTAAATCTATAAAAGGGCCGGACGTGTAGACGGTATATATTCCCACAGGTTGACAGAAAATACTGTATTATGCTGATAAATTACAGTTGTTTGCTGTTACTGGGAAACTGATTGCATTACTGTTAATTTACATACAATGAGTCATAATTTAACAGTATTTTACAATTATTATAAAATACAGTAAGATACTGTTGTATATCTGCAGTAAATGTACAGCAGTTTATTAAAGTGTATACACTGTAAAAAGTGTTTAGTTGGTACAGCCTAAAAATGCTAAATAAACAACATTTAACATTTAAAATGTTGAGTTAAAGAATCGTTTATTCAAGCTACATCTTAAGGTTCAATTACTTGTTACCACATGAAGTATTTCATTTTAGGTTGTACCACCAAAGCACTTTTTACAGTGTTTCTATACATGCAGGTGGTCTAAATATGAGTTCCTTCTATGTATAGTCTAGTAAATTAATATTAATAAACAACAGGATACACTGTAAAAAATACTTTTTGTATCAAGCAATTAAACTTTCAGTCTAAACATGTAGTTTAAATGATGATTCTTATTAGCAAAGCTATTGTTTTAGTTAGTTTAATTGCTTGCTACCACATGAAGTAAAACTTTTAGGTTATATCAAGCAACTCTATTTATAGCGTACAGCTGAAGCTAATTTAGAATTATTTTCTGACAAAATATCATAATATCAAAACTATGAATGAAATTGAATTTAACTGATTATAAAATTGATATTGTCATAAGGGGTGGGGTGTGGACAAACAAGGAGATGGAGGAATAGGCAGAACCAAAAAGAGAACCAAAGCAAACGCAAGTTAAACAAAAAAATATTTAATAAACAAAATGAAAATAAAACATATACTAAACATAAACAAACCAGAAACAGGCAGGGATCCAAGCAACACAGAAAATATAAACCACAGAAAAAATGGAAAACAAACCACAACACATGGAGCAAAACAGAGGCCATATATACACAGGATAACAAGAGGGAACAAGAAACACTTGATAATGGGAGGAGACACAGATGGGAACCAGGTGGAGGGCGGAGACACAGATCACATGAAAAAAATATAAGCACATGATTGGGAACATACACAAACACACATGGGAAGGACGAGGGAATGTAATCATGAACAAGACAGAGGAGACCAGACAATGGTAACAGGCAGGCTGTGACAGATATATATATATATATAATATTAAAACAATTTAAATAATAATTAAAAAAATAAAATAAATAAAAAAATAAAATAAATAAATAAATATAGCTGATCGGTTCATCTCTAATACACACACACACACACACACACATATATATATATATATATATATATATATATATATATATATATATATATATATATATATATATATATAACATAATATATAATTATAAAATAATATATGAATTAAAAAGGAATTATAGAGGGTATTAGAACAGTAGTACAGTAGTATTCTGATACCAATGCAGTGTATATTATAAATAGGTAATCAACACTGCTACTGTAATGTGAAGGTTAGAAGCAAAGGAAATGTTTCACAGCACTCTAAAATGATTTAAGCCTTAAAATCAAATTCATTTCACTGGAATTACACTTTCCAGATCACGTATGCACATCAGCTTTGAATCTTGCAAATAAACCACAGGAAACAGTAACAACACATTTTTGTTTGTGTCCAGGCATTCCTCAGCAAAATACACCCAGTGCCGTGGCGGACTGCCAATGAGCTCATTAATATTCATCCTGCCCATTACACGCCTGCTGTGTGCTTTGCAGATCTGATTTTGAGATGTTTCGTCCGGATTCACTGTCGTATTTACTGTGCTAACCTCTCTTTCTGCGGCATCCCACCGAAACAAGTACACAGGTAGACCCTGAGATGCCTTTCCGCACTGCAAAGCCTGTGAATCAGCGGTGAGTAACTCCCAGGAGGTTAAAAGCTCTTTGGTAAAAAGAAAAAAAAGCCCTACAAGCGACATACAGCAGTGACAACAAGAGGCTTTATCAGGAGAGAGCACATGTGCTGCAGAGAGCTCTATTTATCCCTGATAATATGCTGCCGAGTCTTTAGTCCTCAGCAGTAAAGTTCTGCGTCTGAATGTCTTGATAGTGTAATGGATGGTATCTTGAAGGTTAAGGTGGTGGGTTTGATCATGATTGGGTACCACCGTAGGGACATGGTGGATGTGGTTTTCATTAGGGAACTTCACCAGACATCGCTCCAGAGATGCTCTACTCTTTTCAGCCTTGAAGATTAACCCTTGAAAGTAGAGATGGAAGGATTGATCAGCTATGTATCGGTATTGGGCAATTTTTAATCAAAATATGTGATCAGTGATCGGCCAATGTTTCTCCAATTTAGCTGATCCCGAGAGCCGATCGATGGCGATCAACAATTAAGCTTAATTTCTGTATTTCCAGCTGGTGTTTCGTTGAAACCCTCCTACGGCCAGGTCCTTGCAACTCCTATCTGAACCACTAGGTGGAAATACACACCCTTTCATTTTCCACAAACAGTCTGTTGCCGTATGTGACTCATCCAGGACGTTTTGTAAAATTAGTAAAATCAACGTGTCTCGTTGGGGAACCAAGACAAAGATATTTAACTACTAATCTGATACAGCACTGCACACAGCTGAATACAGTGAGTATCAGTAAACAGCAGAGCTAGCACGCACAGCTAACACAAAACAAACAACCCAGAACACCATACAGACCAGATCTGACCAGTACTAACAGAACAGCAGCAGCAATTCAATATTCTACATTTAATGATTACAGTTTTAGTTTAAAATAACAGAGTCTGAGTTTAATGACTGCAGTTTTTACTGTATTTATTTAATTATCTTTTTTAGTTTTAAATTAAGGGTCTAAATGTAATGATTGCAGTATTGGAGATATTTGTTTGATTTAATTAGTTTATTTACTGTTAATTTAGTTTAAAATATTATTCTGTTTCATATGAAATGGTTAAAAATTGTAATAAACTAGTTTAGACCATTTTTCAAGACTTGCTTGCACTAATAAATAAAAGTAGCCCTGCCGTGGCATATAGCCCCACCCTCGATCGGTATTGGCTATCGGCCGATCGTGCTAAAAAAGTGATCGGTGATCGGAGTCAGTCTCAAAAACGCTGATCGGTCCATCTCTACTTGAAAGCCCAGTGTTATTATTGATATTAGTTATCAGTTGTTGTGTTTCTTTAAAGGTTGGAATTATGTTATTATAGATGAATTAGATGCCTTAGCCACACCCTAGCAACCACTGGGGTGTCATAACATCCATGTAGTAGCATCATAGCGACCCCCTGGGATACCATAGGAAGGACCTAGCACCTTAGTTACTGTCTACCAATGACCTAACAACCATTTGGGCTACCACAGCATCAGCCTTACAATGCCCTAGAACCACGTGAGATACAACAGCAATCACCTAACACCCTAACAACCACCTTGGATACAATAGCAACCAGCTAACACTCTAGCAACCACCTGGGATACAATAGCAACCACTTAGTAGCTATGAAACTGCCTGGGATGAAATAGAAACTGCTTTGCAGCACCTAAGCAACCACTTGGAATAACAAAAAAAACACCTAGCAACACCTTAGCAACCATGTTGGGTACTATAGCACCTACAAGGCAACATCCTGGTAAACATGTAGGATACCACAACAATCATCTTGCAACACCCTAGCAGCCACCTGGGGTACAATTCAAACTGAATAAAAAAAAGACATGCAATACCATAGCAACCATTTGGGAAATCAAGGAAACCACCTAGCACCAACTCAGCAACAGCATAAGGTACCATAGCAATATCCATAAATCAACAAACATCTGGGATACTACATAAACCAACTAAGCACACCCTAGTAATTAGTTGTAATACCATAGCAACACACCTAGCAACAACCTCGCAACTGCCCACTTTGGATACTATAGTGGCTACCCAACAACTTCCAAGCAGCAATGTTCTGAACATCTTCACCAAAATTCCACACATCTTCACCAAAATTCCATACATCTTCACCAGCGTTCCAAACATATTTACCAATGTTACACACATCTCCACCAACGTTCCCACACATCTCCACCAACGTTCTCACACATCTTCACCAACATTTTACACATCTTCACCAAAATTCCACACATCTTCACCAATGTTCCGAACATCTTTAACAATGTTACACACATCTCCACCAACGTTCCCACACATCTTTACCAACAATCCAAACATCTTCACCAACGTTTTACACGTTTATCAAAATTCCATACATCTTCACCAATGTTCCGAACTTCTTTATCAATGTTACACACATCTTCACCAACATTCCCACACATCTCCACCAATGTTCCTACACATCTTCACCAACGTTCCAAACATCTTCACCAACATTTTACACATCTTTACCAAAATTTCACACATCTTCACCAATTTTCCAAACATATTTACCAATGTTACACACATCTCCACCAACGTTCCAAACATCTTCACCAACATTTTCACATCTTTACCAAAATTTCACACATCTTCACCAATTTTCCAAACATATTTACCAATGTTACACACATCTCCACCAACGTTCCAAACATCTTCACCAACATTTTCACATCTTTACCAAAATTTCACACATCTTCACCAATTTTCCAAACATATTTACCAATGTTACACACATCTCCACCAACGTTCCCACACATCTTCACCAACGTTCCAAACATCTCCACCAACATTCTACACATCTTTGCTATTGTTACACACATTTCCATCTACAATCCACTAATGTTCCACACATCTTCACTAATGCTCCACACATCTCCGCCAACCACATTTACTTCGAAGACCTTTTTTCACTGTATGGTTCTTTAAAAACCTGAAAAACCCACAACATGTACAGATCCTATAGCAAAGCCGCATAAGGAAGCCAAGACCCACTGAGGAACCTTTCTTTTTCAGAGAGTAGGATTAGGATTGGAAATGAGCTCTGCTGATCTCCAGCATCAAATCTCTGGGGTGCTCAGGTTTCGTACAACACCCATGCCTGAAAAGCAGAGCTCGGAAATCTCTGGCGTGAGGAACAAAGAATGAAACCTTAAAGGAAGCTGTCTTCCTGCTTCAGATCAGTTTGATGGGGGGATGGGGGGAAGCAAAGTCAGTGCTTTTGTTCTGGAGCCGGCCCAGGAGGACGGAGGTTTTCGGGTTCAGGCTCCGTTGTTTTATGTCGGAGGACCTCTGCCTTTTAGCTACTGTTCACATCTTGTGAACACCTAAACGGCGGCGAGGGACGCGGTGCAGTTTATTAGAAAATGGGTCCGGGCCTGGCGAGAGTTTTTACCAGAAGCTCAGCGCTGACCTAGCTGAAACCCTGAAGCCATGTGAGCAATTGTATTTATCGATCTGTTCCTCATCTTATGAGTCATCTCATCTCACAGACAGACACACACACACTTGCTAGCACGCACACTCTCTCACGAAGACTTGAGAAGGAGCCTCGAAGCACCAGCGATTTTCATAAGACTGGTAGAGAAGATATACCGTATGGTTCAAAAGTCAGAGAACGTCTTCGTCAATATTCTACACATCTTCAACAAAAATCCAAACATTTTCACCAATATTACACACATCTCCACCAACGTTCCCACATATCTTCACCAACGTTCCCACACATCTTCACCAATGTTACATACATCTTCACCAATGTTCCACACATCTCCACCAAAATTGCACACTGACAAAATTCTTCACTGACGTTCCACACGTCTTTACCGACGTTCCAAACATCTTCGCCAACATTCTACACATCTTCACCAACATTCCAAACATCTTCACCAAAATTCCACACATCTTCACCAAAATTCCACACATCTTCACCAATGTTACACACATCTTCACCATCGTTCCCACACATCTTTACCGATGTTCCAAACATCTTCGCCAACGTTCTACACATCTTCACCATGTTACACAGATCTTAACCAGTTACACACATCTCCACCATCGTTCCCACACATCTTCACCGATGTTCCACACATCTTCACCAATGTTCCAAACATCTTCACAAATGTTACACACATCTTCACCAATGTTACACACATGTCCATCATCGTTCCCACACATCTTTACCAACGTTCCAAACATCTTCGCCAACGTTCTACACATCTTCACCAATGTTACACACATTTCCACCAACGTTTCCACACATCTTCACTGACATTCCAAACATCTTTGCCAACATTCTACACATCTTCACCAATGTTACACACATTTCCACCAACATTCCTACACATCTTCACCAATATTCAACACATCTTCACCAATGTTCCACACATCTCCACCAACATTCTACACATCTTCACCAATGTTACACACATTTCCACCAACGTTTCCACACATCTTCACCGACATTCCAAACATCTTTGCCAACATTCTACACATCTTCACCAATGTTACACACATTTCCACCAACGTTTCCACACATCTTCACCGACATTCCAAACATCTTTGCCAACATTCTACACATCTTCACCAATGTTACACACATTTCCACCAACGTTTCCACACATCTTCACCAACATTCCAAACATCTTTGCCAACATTCTACACATCTTCACCAATGTTACACACATTTCCACCAACATTCCTACACATCTTCACCAACGTTCCACACATGTCCACCAACCAGCACGCAACCTCTCTCTCGAAAACTTGGAAAGGAGCCTTGGAGCACCAACGATTTTCATAAGGCTGGTAGAGAAGATATACCAAAAGTCAGAGAACATCTCAAACCAGTCTCAGTTCTGACCTTACAAGTTTTTGGTGTGGCCTTTATTGCAGCTTCCATTTTTTTCAGAAGGCTCACTTCAGGTTCTAAAAGAGCCACAAACTCCACAGTTCAATCCTGGAAGCTGGTTTGGCATCTTCTGCTTCTTTGCACCCTCCAAGTACATGATCAGTGAAGGACTCTTGAGGTGGTCAGTCCGTTGATGAGTCTTTGATGAGTCTACCAGCAGCTTCTTTGTTGGCTGTGTCTTTGATCTCCTCTTCTTTGTGAGGAGCTTCCATGCATCCTTTCAGACCCCATAGTGTTGAGGTGTCTACTCACAAGGGAAGGATGGACAGAAACACCTGTAGATGCTCTCAGATCTGAAGCAGCTTGATTGATGTCCTCCTGTCTATCAAAGATCAAAGCTCTACAGTAACACTACAGGTCTGTCTCAAAGCCTAATGAGCTGCACTGACTGCATGTGAGCAGTGTTTACTGACCTCAGCTGCAGCGTCTCCTCAGCGTTTCAGCTCCGTAGGTTCTCCTCCATGGGTTTTACTGCAGTGTTGATAGTTGTTGCTCTGTAGGACTGAGTTTTAACACTCAACTATCTAGAACCTGTTTACACCACCACTCATATTCAGTTATCTAAAGCCTGTTTACACCACTACTCATATTCAGTTCTCTAGAACCTGTTTACACCACCACTCATATTCAGTTATCTAGAACCTGATTACACCACCACTCATAGTCAGTTATCTAGAACCTATTTACACCACTCATATTCAGCTGTCTAGAACCTGTTTACACTACCAGTTATACTCAGTTATCTAGAACCTGATTACACCACCACTCATAGTCAGTTACCTTTAACCTCTTTACACTACCACTGAGATTCAGTTATCTAGAACATGTTTACACTACCACCCATATTCAGTTATCTGTAACCTGTTTACACCACTCATATTCAGTTATCTAGAACCTGTTTACACCACCACTCATATTCAGTTATCTGTAACCTGTTTACACCACTCATATTCAGTTATCTAGAACCTATTTACACCACTCATATTCGGTTATCTAGAACCTGTTTACACCACCACTCAACGTTGGTACTTGATGATAGCTCCTGGTGGTTTCTGGGTTGAGCTCATTTCGGGCGACTGTGATGTAAGTGATGTAAACAGTAGGCTTTCTGAGAGCTTCTGATAGAGCTCCTTATGGAGAACTTCACGTTCTGCCCTTGAACCGCAGTTGACACCGCAGTCGTTGGTAAACAGTCTGTGGTCTCTCTGTTAAAAGCATGACGCACACTGTGTTTACATGACATGGTAATCAAAGCATATGTACTGTGACCAAACATGTGAGTAAACCATACAGGCTTTCAGTGTTATGTGTTATAGACTCATAAACAACTGACAACTAATAGAGCAGTGATTGGCAGATTGCTGTGTTTGAAAGAATAAACTGCTGATGCCTGTAGCGCGAGCACAGGGCACGTCAAGCAAGTCAAGTGAGCTGCCGACAGAAAACAACTACCTGACGACGGATTTAATAAGCTTTCAAAACAATGTTAGTCATATAACTCGCTAGTTCAGATAAATTGCCATTTGACCATTTTGACCATTTCTATATTATACACTACCGTCTTCTTCTTTAACACAACAATGGACTGACGGGTCTCTAAAGAAAGTTCTTTCTTTCTGGTCATTGTGAGTCGGTCAGCAAGCCATCAACTGCTGATCTTCAGATACTAAACTAACCTAGAATGTTGTTCCCTTTTATACTCACTTATTAGTAGAATGATTTTCAGCTGTGCATCACAATTGAACAAGAGTGTCCTAACAACCAATTAGTCCAATAACATCCTTAACTTGGATTGGTGGTCGTACCAGGAGATTTAGACAGAGGACTGAGAATTACTGATAATAGAACTATATGTAAAATAAGCCTCTATACAAAAATAGACTTTAATAAAAACATTTTTATTCTTTATAAATCATCTGATACACTTACACTAATTGTGAAATGGACAATATTGTTTGTGAATTGCATGAAAATTGCATGAAATATAATTCTAAAGTGATCCTAAACTACTTGACTGGCTGACTGACTGACTGGACTGCCTAACAAACAAACCAATTAACTAACTAGCTGGCTAATTAGCTGGACTGCCTAACAAACTAACCCATTAACTAACTAGCTGGCTAATTAGCTGGACTGCCTAACAAACTAACCCATTAACTAACTAGCTGGCTAATTAGCTGGACTGCCTAACAAACTAACCCATTAACTAACTAGCTGGCAAATTAGCTGGACTGCCTAACAAACAAACTAACTTATTGACTGGCTGACTGACAAACTGGACTGCCTAACAAACTAAAATCAATTAACTAACTAGCTGGCTGGCTAACTGGCTGACTGGCTGGCCGACTAACTAATTAACTAATTGACTGGCTGACTGACTGACAGGATGGGCTAACTAATTAACCAACTAACTAACTAGCTGGCTGATGGACTGGACTAACTAACTAACTAACTAACTGACTAACTGACTAACTGACTAACTGAATAACTGATTGACAGACTAACTAACCAACTAACTAAGTAAGTGATGGACTAACTAACTGGTGGGCTGACTGACTGTTTAACTAACTAACTAATTAGCTGGCTGGCTGAGTGTGGTACCTAACTAACTAACTAACTAACTAACTGACTGACTAACTAACTAACTGATGGGCTGACTGACTGGACTGTTTAACTAACTAACTAATTAGCTGGCTGGCTGAGTGTGGTACCTAACTAACTAACTAACTAACTAACTAACTAACTAACTAACTGACCAACTGATAAAATAAGTAACTAACTAACTGGCCAACTAACTAACTGACTAACTAATTAACTAAGTTAATCGTATCACAGCAAAAAATCCTAAATATGCTTACATTTACGTTTACATTTACGTTACACACTCTTATCCAGAGCGACTTACAGAAGTGCTTAGTGTTCAGTCAGAGTATGAATCTCTATCTAGTACAAACAGGTTTAAGTCCAAACTACTCTTAAACTCAAACACTGCTCTTACTTCTGAAAATCCTGCTGTAGTGTTTTGTAGTTTGTCCACATAGTGAGGTCTGTGTAGTCCAGCATGGTCCGAATTCCATCTTTTTCAAAATCTGCAGTGTTTAAGGTGGAACATTAGATGAAGAATGTGGAGAAGAGGAACTTCAGGCTGGTTTAAAGATGAACATGGAGCTCTGACAGTTGGGTTGTTTGTTGGTAAGGAATGGAAAGTGGCGAAGTTCCCTTCACAGCCTGGAACACTGGATTTGTCCATATCATTATACTTATCCATGATCCTCTTAAAGATGTGGAAGCTTGTTGTACAAGCTACAGCATTTAAGGTGGACTGGAAGATCTGACCCAGAAGCTGGTGAATAGGAAGCCAATTTAATATGATTTGGTCCAGTTTTGGCTTTTATGGTGATCTCATGAATATTTTGATATACTGATACAATGACCTCTCGTTATTCGGGTAGGACAGTCTAATTACAGTCCATTCTGTGGCACCTTGCGATGAAAATGAAATGAACAGAGGCTGTTACCGAGGGTCCGTCCATCCTTCCCATTGCATGCATGACATTTGGACGATGGTACGTGGTAACCGAACCTTCTGTTTATTGCTGTATGCTGCATCACTAGTGGTCAAGGTTAGTCTTGTGTGCCATCCTCCCCGTTCTTTCCCTTCAGTGTTATGGTGAAGGGGGCACATATAGCCATCTGAGAAGAAAGACATGCCCCCTTATCCCCCCCCATAAATTACACATGCCCAATAGCAGTGTTAGCTGTAGGGACTATTGCCTCATCTAACACACCACACTATGAGTCAGTGCGCCATATGGTGTGGAGGTAATGTTGCAGAACCTATGTGGCCGGTGTCAGGGTGTGTTAGCATGGCCGTATTTCACCCCCCAACTGGCAGCGGGTGCGGGGCAGAGCGCAGAGAGGAGACGCTGCCAACGCTGGTGCCCCCGCGCCCGGATTAAGCCGGCTATTCCTTCGCAGCGGTAATCCAACACGCTGGCGTTAGGAGGAGATTAGCACTCGAGTGGACAAACATAGAAGCAGCGAGGAGCTCGCAGCCCGTTCTCAGAGAGTCGGCTGGCGCTGGGCTCGGTGCAGCGTGACAGGCGCCGGGAAGGACAGCGAGAACCTGACGGCATATATTAAAGTCAATATTCATTCCCTCTGAGCTCTAATGAAAGGGTAGCACAGCTCTGTCGATAGGGGTGCAATCAAAGTGACTTTGCCTTAATCTGCCTCTTAAAGGGCCACGCTGGGTAGAAGACATACATATATACATATCTGCATAGATGCCATCACTACACATACACTACACTGATCAATAAGTGTATGTTCACCAGTAAGAACAGCAGATCTGATTAGAACAGATGTAAATAATCATACATACAATACAAAGTAACATGAATATCTTATTGTGAGAGAAGTTGATCAGATCTTGAGCTCTAGTTTGAAGAAGAGTGTAGTTCCAGATTTCTCCTGGACGCCCCAGACATTGTATGAATATAGTTGTAGGCGTTTACATTGAAAGAAAAGACACCTCTTGTCTGTAAAGATACTTACGTATATATATATATATATATATATATATATATATATATATATATATACACTTATACACTTATACACTTATATATATAAGCCATGCTTTTGAGGCCCCTAGTCATGCTTTTGAGTACTAGCCATGCTTTTGGGGCCCTAGCCATGCTTTTTGGGCCCCTTATGAAAATGCACAAGGCGTTGTGGCACTACTCTGACTTTGACTTATGGCTATTAAGGGTCCTAGGAAAGAGGGGGGCATAGTTTTAGAGGGCCCTGGTTATGAGAGCCCCTACCAGGGGGCCCTAAAGAAGAGCAGGGCATACCATTAGAAAGCCCTTGATCACGAGGGGCGCAGGTTGGGGGGTGGCAACTCTTCGCCCAGGGGCCCAGACTATCCTTAATCCATCCTTGGGTGTACCCCACCTTCGCCCGATGATGTTGGAATTGGCTCCAGCCTCCCTGTGACCCTGTCTTGTGGGATAAAGTGGAATGTAATGGATATATATATATATATACTACCAACCGTCCTAGTAACTTTGGAGTGGAGGGGGCAGGTAGTCACAAGTGTCCAACCAAGTTCATTGATCCTGTGAAAGCAGTCGTCTGAAAGTGTGCAGCCCAACACAATCATGTGATACGCTACTGGTGTTTTGATTGATCATGCGGTTGAGACACCAACGACTAAGTTTTAAACGAGTTGCAGTTTAGTTTCATCCAGTTTCACTGAGGTTTCACCGTGTAGAGCCAGTCTGTTTAAGCGAGCTCTGCGCTAATCACTTGCTGCCACATCGCGAAAGCCGTCCAGACTGAAACGTTCAGCACACTTTTAGCCCAACATTTATTTAACGAGAGCGAAAAACTTAAAGATTCCGAGCGTCAGAGCGAGACTGAGATGTAGACACAGCACCGCGGCCTTCTGCGCCTAATCCGGAGGAGTCCGGCGATAAAGATCCGGGAAAAGCGTGGAGATGTCCGGAGATCCTCCCTCCGATGTTCTTTGCCCGTTCACAAATATTGTCATGTCGGAGCTCGGAGGGTGATTGAACTGCAGGGATTTGCGAATTCCTGAAGGAGGCCTTCGCCAGGGCGTCTAATCCATCACAGCAGCCGGGATGAGGCCGGCGGATCCGCGCCCTAATCAGAATGAATGATGATGCCGTGATCAAGGATGCAGGTCAATCTCTTTCCGGACTTCATTTGCATCAAGCGGCGCAGCCCCCAGCCGTGCTCGCGCTCCCCTTGCCTACCAGCCCGGGTTACCAAGTGCTCGGCGCCCTTGAGATGGACTGAGGTGCAGGAGTCAGGAGCCCAACGTCTAGACAGCTGAAGTGTTGCCACTTGACTGTACGTCTTGAAGGCAACGCGATATTGAGTTACACGCGAGTAATTTAGACTCGCTCTGCCTCGTTTTTTCTCCTTCTTTTAAGCAAAACGGTGTCAACAAAACTTTTAGATTTGCCTGGCGGAGGAGAAAAAGTGCTTCAGTTTGCTGACGTGCCGTGACAGACTTTTTTTTTTTTTAAGGCTGGCTTTGAAAGCATATGGAGATGTTCGGTCTAATGACATCTTTTTGATGCGAGAAGGCAGCATTTGGCAGGGAGGCGAGCCGAGCCGAGCCGAGTGGGTGAAGGATGACATGGTATCAAAGCCGAGGGAGCACTTAGGGGCCCGCGCTATGACTAAGGGCGCTCAGCATACGCTCCGGATCACACCCAGGAGCGCCTCCAATAAAGTTTGACTCATTCTTCTTTTCAGGCTTTTGTCCTGAGGCCGAGGATGTGAGGCGGGGACTTGATGAGCTTGTTTGTATACGGGCGCACGAGCACCGAGGTGCACAACAGCGACTGATCACGACTTAAAGGAAATGCAAATAAAGTTCAGCTCCCTGGTGAAGAAGACACCTTCACAGCGGTCGACCGACCTTTGACTAACACGGGGCGTCGCCTGTAGAATTCCAATACCGAGCGTTGCACCTCATTCCGCAGTGATCTAGAACATCCAGCCCCACTGTAGAGCGAGAGCGGCTTATAACTGTGTAGCTACACGTCAACAGTGTAGACGCTCCAGGTTGGAGATGGATTATAGTCTAGTAATTCAAATATAATCTGGTAATTAGAATTAATTAATTATTAAGAATTAACTTAATAGCTGTAATAGAACATTCAGTCCTGTTTTATAGAGTGTCTGTAATAACTGTGTAATTATTAGAGATGGACCGATCAGCCTTTTTGAGGCCGATTCCGATCGCCGTTCACCTTTCAGCATGATCTGCCCATAGCCGATACCGATTGAGGGCGGGGCTATATGCCACGGCAGGGCTACATGTAGTTATTAGCGCAAGCAAATCATGAAACATGATCTAAACTAATTTAGTACCATGTATGTTCACCAGTAAGAACAGCAGATCTGATTAGATCAGATGTAAATAATCATACATACAATACAAAGTAACATGAATATGTTATTGTGAGAGAAGTAGATCAGATCTTGATCCAGTTTGAAGAACAAAGTGTAGTTCCAGATTTCTCCTGGACGCCCCAGACATTGTATGAATATAGTTGTAGGCGTTTACATTGTGTGACCAATAGAAATGCTCCAACATACCTTGGGAAAATTTGGGTTCCATTGACTCATATTGAAAGAAAAGACACCTCTCGTCTGTAAAGATATATATATATATATTTTTGGGCCCCTTATGAAAATGCACGAGGCGTTGTGGCACTGCTCTGACTTCGACTTGTGGCTATTAAGGGTCCTAGGAAAGAGGGGGGCATAGTTTTAGAGGGCCCTGGTTATGAGAGCCCCTACCAGGGGGCCCTAGAGAAGAGCAGGGCATACCTTTAGAAAGCCCTTGATCACGAGGGGTGCAGGTTGGTGGGGTGGCAACTCTTAGTAATTCAAATATAATCTGGTAATTAGAATATATGCCACGGCAGGGCTACATGTAGTTATTAGCGCAAGCAAATCATGAAACATGATCTAAACTAATTTAGTACCATTTTTAACCAGCTCACGTGAAACAGCATCATATTTTTAGTAAAAGTAAATCAAACAAATATCACCCTTAATTTAAAACTAAAAAAGTTAATTAAATAAATTCAGTAAAAACTGTAGTCATTAAACTCAGAATCAGTTATTTTAAACTAAATCTGTAATCATTAAATGCAGAATCTTGAATTGCTGCTGCTGTTCTGTTCGTACCAGTCAGATCTGGTCTGCATGGTTTTCTGGGTTGTTTGTTTAGTGCTAGCTGCACATGCTTGCTGAGGGTATGTATTTCCACCTAGTGGTTCAGATAGGAATTGCAGGGAGCTGGCCGGAGGGGTTTTCAATGAGGGCTCCGCTTCCTGGATAAAACGCTAGCTGTAAATACACAAATTAGATTTATTGGTTTAACGCAATCGATGCTTCCATCTCTAGTAATTGCACATTAACAACACATGTAATAACACTATCACTGCTGATGAGGTACCCACTGTTATCTAGAACGATACATCACTGTTAATATATTACCACAACTGTAAGCATTAGCCAGTGCTAAAACACAAGAACTATCGAGAACATTACATCTCTGTTAATATACTACCTCAGATGTTAGCATTAGCCAGTGCTAAATGGCAAGAACTATCTAGAACATTACACCTCCCTTAATATACTACCACAGCTGTTAGCATTGGCTAGTGCTAAATGGCAAGAACTATCTAGAACATTACATCTCCATTAGTATATGACCTTAGCTGTTAGCGTTATATAGTGCTAAAAACAAAAACTATCTAGAACATTACACCTTTATTAATATTTTACCTCAGCTGTTAGCTTTAGCTAGTGCTCAACACCAAGAACTATCACACACCTCCATTAATATATGACCTTAGCTGTTAACGTTATCTAGTGCTCAACACCAAGAACTATCTAGAACATTACATCTCCCTTAACATACTACCACAGCTGTTAGCATTGGCTAGTGCTAAATGGCAAGAACTATCTAGAACATTACATCTCCATTAGTATATGACCTTAGCTGTTAGCGTTATATAGTGCTAAAAACAAAAACTATCTAGAACATTACACCTTTATTAATATTTACCTCAGCTGTTAGCTTTAGCTAGTGCTCAACACCAAGAACTATCACACACCTCCATTAATATATGACCTTAGCTGTTAACGTTATCTAGTGCTCAACACCAAGAACTATCTAGAACATTACATCTCCCTTAACATACTACCACAGCTGTTAGCATTGGCTAGTGCTAAATGGCAAAATCTAGAACATTACATCTCCATTAATATATGACCTTGGCTGTTAGCGTTATATACTGCTAAAAACAAAAGCTATCTAGAATATTACACCTTTATTAATATATTACCTCAGCTGTTAGCTTTAGTTAGTGCTAAATGGCAAGAACTATCAAGAACTTTACACCTCCATTCTTATATGACCTTAGCTGTTAATGTTATCTAGTGCTCAACACCAAGAACTATCTAAAACATTACATCACTGTTAATATGTTACCTCAGCTGTTAGCATTAGCTAGCACTAAATGGCAAAAAAAACTATCTAGAAGATTACATCTCCATTAGTATATATCCTAAGGTATTAACATTGACTAGTGCTAATTGGCAAGAACTATTTAGGAAATTATATCTTATTAATATATGACCTCAGCTGCTAGCTGGTGCTAAACAGTCATGAGCTGTCTAGAACATTACATCTCTGTTAAAATATTGCCTCAGCTGTTACTGTTAGTGCTAAAAATCAAAAACTATTTAGAACATTTTATCAAAACTATCTAGAACATTCCATCTCTGTTAAAATATTACCTCAGCTGTTAGCGTTAGCCAGTGCCAATCACAAAGAACTGTCTATAATATCACATCTCTGTTAATATATTGCCCCAGCTATTAGCATTATCTAGAGCTAAAAGACAAAACTATCTAGAACATTACACCCCTGTTAATATATTACCTCAGCTGTTAGCTTTAGCTAGTGTTTGCAACCAAGAATTATTAAGAACATTACATATCCATTCATATATTGCCTCAGCTGTTATCTAGCCTTTAGCACAAACTAATGCTAACAGCTGAGGTAATATATTGATAGAGACCAAAAACTATCTAGAACATTACATCTCCATTAATGTATTACCCCCGCTGTTTGTGGTAGCTAGTGCTAAAGGCCAAAAACTGTCTAGAACATTACATCTCTGTTAACATATCGCCTCTGCTGTTAGTATTAGCTAGAACCCCAGAAACACAGAGTAGAGTTAAACTCTTTTATTTCCCTCGTCTGCTGTTCGGACGTGGACGGCTGGCGCTGAGTTTCGTGGCCGGTGTTGTTTCGTACTGACAGGGCAAAGTCAGCGTCTAACTCGGCAGCTTTTTGTTAGAACTTTTACGTCCACCTTAAATGTTGCAGCAGTTGCCTGAGGTGACAGAATGTAGCTGCTGCTCCATTTAAGGCGGAACAGGAGAGTTCATACCAGCAGCTGTCAGAACACTAGTATTTCTCAGTATCTGCTGAGTGAAGCTGTGATGTAACCTTTATACACTGAGGTGCAGCAGAAACAGAGCAGTGCCTGTGATAAACTCTTAGCTTCTACAGAACACCAGCAGCTCTGTTATAAAATAATAGTCCACCTACACAGATGAGGCCTTGAAGCTTTGGGCGGGGCTACTAAGAATTACGGCGGCATTGTGGTGTAGTGGTTGGTACGGTGGTATAGTGGTTAGTATGGTGGTGTAGTGGTTAGAATGGTGGTGTAGTGGTTAGTATGGTGGTGTAGTGGTTAGTATGGTGGTGTAGTGGTTAGTACGGTGGTGTAGTGGTTACCACGGTGGTGTAGTGGTTAGTATGGTGGTGTAGTGGTTAGTAATGGTGGTGTAGTGGGTAGAATGTGTGTAGTGGTTAGTATGGTGGTGTAGTGGTTAGTACGGTGGTGTAGTGGTTAGCTATGGTGGTGTAGTAGGTTAGTATGGTGGTGTAGTGGTCAGTATGGTGGTGTAGTGGTTAGTACGGTGGTGTAGTGGTTAGTATGGTGGTGTGTAGTGGTTAGTACAGTGGTGTAGTGGTTAGTACGGTGGTGTAGTGGTTAAGTATGGTGGTGTAGTGGTCTAGTATGGTGGGTAGTGGTTAGTAAAGGTGGTGTAGTGGTTAGTACAGTGGTGTAGTGGTTACCACGGTGGTGTAGTGGTTAGTACTGGTGGTGTAGTGGTCAGTATGGTGGTAGTCGTGGTTAGTAAGGTGGTGTAGTGGTTAGTACGTGGTGTAGTGGTTAGTATGGTGGTTGTAGTGGTTAGTACGGTGGTGTAGTGGTTAGTAATGGTGGTGTAGTGGTCAGTATGGTGGTGTAGTGGTTAGTAAGGGTGGTGTAGTGGTTAGTACAGTGGTGTAGTGGTTAGTATGGTGGTGTAGTGGTTAGTAGAGTGGTGTAGTGGTTAGTATGGGGGTGTAGTGGTTAGTACGGTGGTGTAGTGGTTAGTATGGGGGTGTAGTGGTTAGTATGGGGGTGTAGTGGTTAGTAGAGTGGTGTAGTGGTTAGTATGGTGGTGTAGTGGTTAGTACAGTGGTGTAGGGTTAGTATGGTGGTGTAGTGGTTAGTACAGTGGTGTAGTGGTTACCACGGTGGTGTAGTGGTTAGTATGGTGATGTAGTGGTTTCCACGGTGGTGTAGTGGTTAATACAGTGGTGTAGTGTTTAGTACGGTGGTGTAGTGGTTAGTACGGTGGTGTAGTGGTTAGTATGGTGGTGTAGTGGTCAGTATGGTGGTGTAGTGGTTAGTAAGGTGGTGTAGTGGTTAGTACAGTGGTGTAGTGGTTACCACGGTGGTGTAGTGGTTAGTATGGTGGTGTAGTGGTCAGTATGGTGGTGTAGTGGTTAGTAAGGTGGTGTAGTGGTTAGTACGGTGGTGTAGTGGTTAGTATGGTGGTGTAGTGGTTAGTACGGTGGTGTAGTGGTTAGTATGGTGGTGTAGTGGTCAGTATGGTGGTGTAGTGGTTAGTAAGGTGGTGTAGTGGTTAGTACAGTGGTGTAGTGGTTAGTATGGTGGTGTAGTGGTTAGTAGAGTGGTGTAGTGGTTAGTATGGGGGTGTAGTGGTTAGTACGGTGGTGTAGTGGGTTAGTATGGGGGTGTAGTGGTTAGTATGGGGGTGTAGTGGTTAGTAGAGTGGTGTAGTGGTTAGTATGGTGGTGTAGTGGTTAGTACAGTGGTGTAGTGGTTAGTATGGTGGTGTAGTGGTTAGTACAGTGGTGTAGTGGTTACCACGGTGGTGTAGTGGTTAGTATGGTGGTGTAGTGGTTTCCACGGTGGTGTAGTGGTTAATACAGTGGTGTAGTGTTTAGTACTGTGGTGTAGTGGTTAGCACGGTAGCATAGTGGTCGTTGGTCACCTTCGCCTGATGCTGGGATTGGCTCCAGTTGCCCTGTGACCTCGATTAGTGGGATAAAGTTGAAGATAATGGATGGATATTTTGATGAGTCCCCCATATGACATAGGAAGGGGTGCCAAATCTGAACAGCTTGTTGAAGCCTATGATTTCTGATCTAGGCAGCCACTTATTTCACAGTGTGTGGGTCAGTTGACACTCCAGATTCCAACACATACGTACACATGATCTGAAAAAGAGAGTTATGTTAGTATGTGCCTGTTAAGGAAGGTCAGAGGACGTACTAGAAAAGAGGCGAGTTAGAGAGGAGAGCATATCCAAAGACATGTACCATCATGCCAGAAATTGTTATTAATAATAATAATAATAATCTTTATTTATAGAGCAGTTCATACCTGTGGCAGCTCAAAGTGCTTCACAGACAGTTTTCTCCAATAATAATATAAACGTAAAGTCTTAATCAAGACAAAGTTCAAAAAGTTCTATGATATTAGAGTTTTAATTAAGTGCTGATGTTCTTAATTGTGTAGTAAAAGAGACTCTGAGCTCGACTGTCTGATAGAAGCTGAACTGAGCTCCACAGTTTAGAAGCAGAAGAGCTGAAAGAGTCTCCAGGTTCTCTGTATGTTACTGAAGGTGTTTTTACAGAAGCTCAGTATCTGCAGATCTAAGATCAGCAGCTGGAACAGAGAGATGTTCTGTGATGTAGCAGGTTCTAGATTATTTAGAGTTTATAGAGTACAGAAGTTTAAAGTCTGTTCTAAAAGATACAGGTAGTCAGTGTAGCTCTTTTAAAACAGGACTGATCTGAGATCAGAGATCAACTCTGACCATTACAGTGTTCAACTCTCACCATTGTAGTGATCAACTCTGACCATTACAGTGAACAACTCTGACCATTACAGCGATCAACTCTGACCATTACAGTGATCAACTCTGACCATTGCAGCGATCAACTCTGACCATTACAGTGATCAACTCTGACTATTACAGTGATCAACTCTGACTATTACAGTGATCAACTCTGACCATTACAGTGATCAACTCTGACTATTACAGTGATCAACTCTGACTATTACAGTGATCAACTCTGACCATTACAGTGATCAACTCTGACCATTACAGTGATCAACTCTGACCATTACAGTGTTCAACTCTCACCATTGTAGTGATCAACTCTGACCATTACAGTGATCAACTCTGACCATTACAGTGATCAACTCTGACCATTACAGTGATCAACTGTGACTATTACAGTAATCAACTCTGACCATTACAGTGATCAACTGTGACTATTACAGTGATTAACTCTGACCATTACAGTCATCAACTCTGACCATTACAGCGATCAACTCTGACCATTACAGCGATCAACTCTGACCATTGTAGTGATCAACTCTGACCATTACAGTCATCAACTCTGACCATTACAGCGATCAACTCTGACCATTACAGCGATCAACTCTGACCATTGTAGTGATCAACTCTGACCATTACAGCGATCAACTCTGACCATTGTAGTGATCAACTCTGACCATTACAGTCATCAACTCTGACCATTACAGCGATCAACTCTGACCATTACAGCGATCAACTCTCACCATTGTAGTGATCAACTCTGACCATTACAGTGATCAACTCTGACCATTACAGCGATCAACTCTGACCATTACAGCGATCAACTCTGACCATTGTAGTGATCAACTCTGACCATTACAGTCATCAACTCTGACGATTACAGCGATCAACTCTCATCTGTTCATAGAACCTCTTAGAAACTTGAGACGGCCGCAATGGTTTGCAGTTGTAGAGCCTTCTGTGGGTCTTTTGCTATTAATCTAGGGTCCTCACCTCTTCCAGGAGCCTGTTGAGCTCTTGGAGTGAACGTAACAGGACGTCCCCTCCCAGCGAGAACAGCAACATCCTGAAGTTTCTCCATGTGTAGACAGTTTGCCCAAGCATGGCTTGATGCTCATGCAGTTCTTTAGCAGTGCTTCTGTAGCTTTTCCAGCTTCATGCGTGTCTGAGCTCTTCTGAAGGTTTTTGATGGTTCACACTAACCGTTCTCGAGAAGAACAGGTTTTTCAGTTAGCAGGCGTTTGTGTGCTGCCTTCATTTAATGTGATGAAGCACCTGTGAACCCCACACCTCCAATTTCAGCTCCTTAATTCAAACACCTTTATACAAACGAGCTCCTTTAGAACACAGAGGCTCACCTACTTTGTCCCACAGCTGTGAAATGTTGCAGGTAAAAGAAGTGTCCTCTACCGTCTTCGTATGAGCTATATACGGTGGGCGAGAAGACCCAACACGCTGCAAATTCTAATGAGCATCTAGCATCTAATGAGAAGTAAGTTTGGCTATATTTACCAACTATCCAGACTTACTTCTCATTAGATGCTAGTGATGGCCAGATGAAGCCTCTGGAAGCGTTGAAGCTTTCCCTCCAGCTGGTTCAAAACAAGGTTCATTACTCGAAGCTTTGTGATGGCCTCTTGCAACGTTGTCAGCATGGAAACAGGTACATACATAAAACACCTTAATTTCATTTTCTGTGGTTCATTCATTTGTTTATCTGATCTGTGTTTGATTGTGTGGGTCTGTTAATTAAAAAAACTGCCAGTCTGATTACAGTCAGTAAATAAATCTTATGGTACTGTTGAGTCTGTTTTTATATAACTTATAGCTTGTATTAATCTTAATAGACAGAAGCCTCAAGGGAAGGTCAGGGCTTTTTGGGACCCCCGCCATATAGGGCCATATACCCTGCAGCTTTATCTTTGGAACTTCTATTTGAGAACCACTCTACCCAAAAGAAGTAGCCAGGTGTACAAGGGCCGAAAAAAGCACAAAGCCAGGGACATAAAAGACAAGCAAGCACAGTCATATTTGAGACCAGGTTCAGACCAGGTTCAGACCGCAAGCTCTTTGAATAAACAGTTTAAACCCTGGACTGGTCTCCCTCTTCATTCTCACGACAAAAAACGAAGATACAATAGTATGTGAGATATTGATGTTAAAACTGTTGCCGTGGTTTTAAGAACTGGGACAGTGTTTGCGATGATGACTTTAATTTTTTTTATTAAAAAACAATAAATCACGCCAACACTTGAACCACGTCCTGAACCAGCGAGGCTTCAGACTTCATCAGTGACGTCATTCGCCCTTAACGAAGCAAGCCTCCATACTTCATGAACGACTTTCTGGATTTCTCCACACAAGCTCCGAAGCATTGGTATCATTTGCCCATCACTGTTAGACGATATCGCGGCTGGTTCTGTTTCCATTGGGTCTCCGTTTGTGGTCCCACGTCCTTTAAGTGTCCTCCAGAAACACTTCCGTTGTGTTGTGGATGGTGTTGAGTATTCTCGGCCACCGTAGCTATAAGCCATCTGCTCACGAAGGACCTCTATAGAAGATCAAAGAGTCCTCAAAAGCCTTGTACTGCATGGAAAGATGCTACAAGACACTCTTGTCCTCTTAGAATAGTGTTTTTAATGTAATTCGGTTGCACACACTATCTCTCTCTCTCTCTCTCTCTCTCTCTCTCTCTCTCTCTCATTCCCGGCAAAAGTTTCACTCCCAACTTTTCCTGGGCAGCTCGTTGCGGCGCGCTCTTGGGCTGAACTCCCAAGTTCCAGATAATTGAAAGAGTTTACTGGTTTGGAAAAGCCTGGTCTCGCTCTCGGCCCCATTTCAGAGAACTCATTTTCTGAGTGGCAATTTACAGTTGATTTGTGGACACAATAAGCGCAGCGTGGAGTGTCTCTCTCTCTCCCGTCCTCCGGCGGCAGAGCCTGGAGGCTGTCCGTCCTAATCTGCAGATTGAGACACTGATAAGTCTACGCGCGCGTGATTGTCCTCTCTCTCTCTCTCTCTCTCTCTCTCTCTCTCTCTCTCATTCCCCAAGGGGTGCACCTCCACCTCCCCCCGGCCCCTGGATGATTGTCTTGATTGTGTTGAGACAACACTTTATTTCAATTAGAGCTCTCAGGACACAAAGAGAGAGGTCAAAAAATGAAATTTAAAAATAAGCAATAAATGTATAACTTAGTGAATTAATAATAAAAAAAAAATAATAAAAAAAAATAAGGTAATTAATTCATGAATATATTAATTTACTGCTTATGCCCACATTTTATTTTTCTTATTGAGCTCTGATTGATTATTATTATTATTATTATTATTATTATTGTTATTATTATTATTATTATTATTATTATTATTATTATTATTATTATTATTATTATTTTAGTTTTTTTTGTTGTAATAATATATATTATAATATAATTAAATATTATAGTATATAGTTAAAAATAGAAGGTGTATAAATAATAATAATATATATAAGTTTTAAGTGATATGCTTATTCAAAACATGTATGTATTATTACTGGATGTTTGGTTTATTAATTAAATATTGTGTCGTCAACTGCCCCAATAAGAATAAATAAATAATACGTAATAAATAAATAAACAAACAAACCTATATTTTAATTAATGTACCTCTTCATGTGAAATGTTGTTTCTATGTTATTTTGTTTATATTATTTTGTAAATATATATATATATATATATATATAGAACTCGAAGTAGCCACATGTGTTTTGTACACAGCGGAATTTGACCTCCGCATTTAACCCATCCGTGCAGTGAAACACCCACATATACACACACTAGTGAACACACACTAGGGGGCAGTGAGCACACATGCCCGGAGCGGTGGGCAGCCCTATCCACGGCACCCAGGGAGCAGTTGGGGGTTAGGTGCCTTGCTCAAGACTGTCCATATAATAATATAATAATATTATATTAATTATATTAATATTAAAATAATAATATTTTACTTCATTAATTAAAACAAATGCTTCTTCATATGATGATGACTTTCTCCTCCTCTGAAACATGATTCTGCTCTCAGAAAACTTTGTTTCTCTTTTGATGTTCCCTTTTTCAATATTTCAGCAGCTGCAGCCAGATTAGCATCCAGCGTCCGTGTGTGTGTGTGTGTGTGTGCGTGCACCGGGCGGCTCCTTCACTTCAAAGGACACCGCAGTCGTTTAAGGTCAGTTCAAAGCCAATAAGAAGCGGACTCAGCACTGTGAAGACCTGCAGCTGACATCCAGCGTTTACGTCATTAAACATACATTAGGTGCAGCACGTTAGCCTAGCAGCACTACAGCTAGAGCTGCAGCCCGAGCTCAACTTCTCTCAGCACACATCACTGAACCTGGAGATATTTTAAAAAGCAGTTGTGACCTGTATATATATATATATATAAATATATAAATCTCCACTCACTGTCCACTGTATCAGCTCCACTGAGCATACAGGAGCTCCACTTACAGACTGTAGTTCATCTGATTCTCTGTATACTTTATTACTCTGTTCTTTAATGATCAGGACCCCCACAGGACCACCACAGAGCAGATACTATTAGGGAGGTGGGTCATTCTCAACACTGTTAGCGTGTGTTGTGCTGGTGTGAGTGGATCAGACACAGCAATGCTGCTGATGGAGTGTTTAAACACCTCCTCAATGTCACTGCTGGACTGAGAATCGTCCACCAAGCAAAATTATCCAGACAGCAGTGTCCTGTGGGCGGCGTCCTGTGTCCACTGATGAAGAACTAGAGGAACACAAACTGTGCAGCAGCAGATGAGCTACTGTCTCTGACTTTACATCTACAAGGTGGACCAGCAAGTACTAGGAGTGTCTAATAAAGTGGACAGTGAGTGGACAGTAGCAGCACTGCTGTGTCTGATCCACTCACACCAGCACAACACACACTAACATACCACTACCATGTCAGTGTCGCTGCAGTGCTGAGAATGACCCACCTCCCTGATAGTAGCTGCCAATATTGGATATATATATATAGGGGATGTTGGGGATATATAGGGGGTATATATATATATATATATATATATATATATATATATATATATATATTATATATATATATATATATATATATATATATATATATATTTATATATAGGGGATATTGGAGATATATAGGGGATATATATGTATATGTGTATAGGGGATATATATATATATATATATATATATATATATATATATATATAGGGGATGTTGGGAATATATAAGGGATATATATAGGGGATATTGGGGATATATAGGGGATATATGTATATGTATATAGGGTATATACAGGGTATATACATATATACGGTATATAGGATATATTACATATCTGTATATAGAGGGGATATTGGGGACATAGGGTTATTTATTATATATATATATATATATATATATATATATATATATATATATATATATATATATATATATTATATATATAAATAGAGGATACTGGGGATATATAGGGACATATATAGACAGCTCTGATGTGTTTTACCTTGTATGTAGCACTGCTGAAATCCCTTCATGTCTCAGTTGCTGGTATTTCTGTAACACTGACAGTTTAAACACAGTTCTGGTCTCTTTTCATTGTGTGTTGGTTGTGGGTTGGTTGTGTGTTGGTTGTGTGTTGGTTGTGTGTCGGCTCCGGGTGCCTTTCTTTTATATTTCCATTATCTCTAGAAAACGGTCCCACTGCATCCTTTGCCGTCACCAAAGGTTTTATTTATTTATATATCTATCTTTTTGGTGCGCGTGTCAAGTCGGCCTCGTTCAGCAGCCTCTCATTTACTTGAAAATAGGCGTCGCCGGGCGTAATTATCCCGGCCGGTTTTAATGAGTTTCCCGCAGCCTCTTGAAGCAGTAATTGGATTTTTCTTGAAGCAATCTTGTTAAACGCGTGAAATCGTATATTTAATTTTGAGAGGAAATCGATGGCGGACCCCGTCCCTCGTCCGCGAGCACGCGTGTGCATACATGCAACAGGCCGGGCCGAGGCGAGGCAAGGGAGGGGCTGTATATTAACACCCCGACCAACATCTCGTTAGCTTAATGAAACCTGTAAATCCAGTCCGGACCCTTTATAAGCACGCGTTAGGAACTGTATAAGCCAGGCGGCTATAGTCTCTCGGGGGCCGTAGCCACGCCGTTCATTTTCTAAATGGACCCCCGTTTTTTTTTACGGAATGCTTGGAAGTCATATTTTCTCATCAGCCCGAACGCGGACGATTAGGCACTTTAATCCAATCCCTTCGTGTCCGCGCTCTGACATTCGGACATTTGCGTCAGTGGAATTAAATTAAACTGTGGAAACACGGAGAGCTGTAAGGCTCGCAATGTTTAACGAAAGGGGCCAAACATCTCAGGCACCGGCTGGAGAGAGAGAGAGAGAGAGAGAGAGAGAGAGAGAGGGAGAGAGAGAGATTCCTGTAATGGGGGTGATTGCTGAGTGTCTTGGCTCTCGTCCAGCTCAGCGTGTACGTTCTAGGCGCCACCGTGCTCAGGCTTGTTAAACCATCTTAATCAATTAAGAAACACGGCGGACCGTCTTGGCGAAGCGACGGCCGTCCAGTATCTCAACCATGTCAAATGAAATAAAATGACCATTATCACACTCTTAATCCACCGACTGAGCCACGGGGGTCCGGCTCTAGTTCCAGAGTGCTGTATTCCTGCCTGGATCCGGTGGGTTCCCTGCTCCAATACAGCTGAGTGACCTCAGTAGCTACTGTGTCCGGTCAGTTTTGGTGGCACATTTTATTGCAGGTACTTTGGGAAATCTGGAGCTCTGGACTGATGTACATATCACTGTGACTGGGTTTAAAATGGGGGGGGCAATCAATTCATACCGGTTAGTACCACCAACCATTTAGCGGCTCTTCAGCACAGTGTTATTAATTCATACTGGATAGTACAATCAACCACTTAACTCTTTAGAAAAGTGTTATCAGTTCATGCCGGTTAGTACCACTGACCACTTAGCAGCTCTTCAGCACAGTGTTATTAATTCATTCTGGATAGTACAATCAACCACTTAACTCTTTAGAAAAGTCTTATCAGTTCATACCGGTTAGTACCACAAACCATTTAGCGGCTCTTCAGCACAGTGTTATTAATTCATTCTGGATAGTACAATCAACCACTTAACTCTTTAGAAAAGTCTTATCAGTTCATACCGGTTAGTACCACAAACCATTTAGCGGCTCTTCAGCACAGTGTTATTAATTCATACTGGATAGTACAATCAACCACTTAACTCTTTAGAAAAGTGTTATCAGTTCATACCGGTTAGTACCACTGACCACTTAGCAGCTCTTCAGCACAGTGTTATTAATTCATTCTGGATAGTACAATCAACCACTTAACTCTTTAGAAAAGTCTTATCAGTTCATACCGGTTAGTACCACTGACCACTTAGCGGCTCTTCAGCACAGTGTTATTAATTCATACTGGTTAGTACATCCGACACATCCGACTGTATATTGATTCATACCAGTTAGTACAACCGACCACACAGCAGCTCTTCAGCATAGCCTTATTAATTCATACTGGTTAGTACAATCAACTAGCTCTTCAGAACAGTGTTCATATAGCTATAAAGAGTAGTAGCAGTCTGAACACTATTACTATGAATGTGGTAACGAGCAATTGAACTAATTTTAATAACCCCCTTTTTTGATTCAAGTGATTGAAAGAATTGTACTTTGGTTATGCAATGTACAAAAATATTATTAATATTATTATTAATATTATGAATATTTTTTATTGGTTGTTTTTTTTATTTGATTTTATTTTTTATTTGATTTTTATTTGCTTTTATTTTTTTAATTTAATAATTTTTTAAAATTTATTGTTCAACACATGAACAAACTGGTTCATGTGTTGGACTTTTTGGAAAAAATCTGGATTAAAAAAAGGAAACTGCATCATCATTTCCAACATGGTTCAGGGAACGGAAATACGAGCTCGGGCTGCGAACGTAGGCTTTCTAGACGTCCTCGTGTTCTTAAGTGACAACAACTCAAGTTCCAGTATTTACCCTGTGTCATATCTTCTGTCATTACTGAGTGGGGTACATTTATGATCTCCGTCCGCCGGTTAACAAACCCAATAGGCGGGCGCGGTAAACAAAAAATATGATTATGCTCAGATGTAAAAATCCCATCGATTTCCAGTCGTGGTGATTTATGGCGGCGGGGCCTCGTCCGCAGCACCGATGCGACGCTTCGCCCTCTCGCTCAGCGCTATCTGCTTACTCCAGCTACTCGGAGCTCATTGGCTTAATTAAAACGCTATTTATTATTACTTAGTGCTAAGTCAAACGAGATTTCTATTGCCCTTTTAGTTTTCATTTAGCGAGCCAGTTAACAAATAATTACATTTGCTTTCCAGATAACAGCCCCTCTCTAATGATCACAGTGTTCTCAATCTTCATTACCTTTGCTTCGGAGACCAAACGACTAAATTACCATTGGGGTCATACAGAAAATCCATTAGCCAAAAAGCCTGTAAGACCTTGCTTAAAACCATAAGCAAGCGTCATAACAGGACAAAATTGCCTCCGTAAATCACACCGTGCAAGAAGAGCCGAACCGGGGACGCATACAAATGTACTGCGAACTGATCTGCAATGGATTTCACATCTGAGACTTGTAATCTGCAAAAAAAGTGTGGTTGAAGACTGAAAGCTGCTCATTTAGCTGCATTATGTGGACAAGAATAAGCCGGGGGGCCGTTATCTCAGCGGCTACCACCTTACAAGTTACAGCTGACATCAAAAAGTCTGCACTGTAGTCATAAAAATGAAATGGCGGTGTAATAACTATGTAATTAGATATATAACTATAACTAAATAGCTGGAAACATATATTGGCAATAGATAAAGTCTAGAACCAGACATGCCTACCACCTTGTAAGTTATAGCTATTGTCAAAAAGTCTGTATTTTTATTGTAAAAAATAAAATCCCAACAAATTCATTGTAATAACTATGTAATTAGATATATAACTATAACTAAATAGCTGGAAAGATATATTGGCAATAGATAAAGTCTAGAACCAGACATGGCTACCACATTGTAAGTTATAGCTAATGTCAAAAAGTCTGTATTTTTATTGTAAAAAATAAAATCCCACCAAATTCATTGTAATAACTATGTAATTAGATATATAACTATAACTAAATAGCTGGAAAGATATATTGGCAATAGATAAAGTCTAGAACCAGACATGGCTACCACCTTGTAAGTTATAGCTAATGTCAAAAAGTCTGTATTTTTATTGTAAAAAATAAAATCCAACAAATTCATTGTAATAACTATGTAATTAGATATATAACTATAACTAAATAGCTGGAAAGATATATGGCAATAGATAAAGTCTAGAACCAGACATGGCTACCACATTGTAAGTTATAGCTAATGTCAAAAAGTCTGTAATTTTATTGTAAAAAATAAAATCCCACCAAATTCATTGTAATAACTATGTAATTAGATATATAACTATAACTAAATAGCTGGAAAGATATATTGGCAATAGATAAAGTCTAGAACCAGACATGGCTACCACCTTGTAAGTTATAGCTAATGTCAAAAAGTCTGTATTTTTATTGTAAAAAATAAAATCCCACCAAATTCATTGTAATAACTATGTAATTAGATATATAACTATAACTAAATAGCTGGAAAGATATATTGGAAATAGATAAAGTCTAGAACCAGACATGGCTACCACCTTGTAAGTTATAGCTATTGTCAAAAAGTCTGTATTTTTATTGTAAAAATAAAATGCCAACTAATTCATTGTAATAACTATGTAATTAGATATATAACTATAACTAAATAGCTGGAAAGATATATTGGCAATAGATAAAGTCTAGAACCAGACATGGCTACCACCTTGTAAGTTATAGCTATTGTCAAAAAGTCTGTATTTTTATTGTAAAAAATAAAATCCCAACAAATTCATTGTAATAACTATGTAATTAGATATATAACTATAACTAAATAGCTGGGAAGATATATTGGAAATAGATAAAGTCTAGAACCAGACATGGCTACCACCTTGTAAGTTATAGCTAATGTCAAAAAGTCTGTATTTTTATTGTAAAAAATAAAATCCCAACAAATTCATTGTAATAACTATGTAATTAGATATACAACTATGTTGTTACATAATAATTACATACAAATTGCTGAAAAACATATTTTGGCGATAGATAAAGTCTAGAACCAGACCAGGCTACCACCTTATAAACTATAGCTATCATCAAAAAGTCTATTTTTATTGTAAAAATTAAAATGCCAACTAATTCATTGTAATAACTATGTAATTAGATATATAACTATGTTGTTACATAATAATTACATTTAAATGGCATTTTTAAATAGGCTGGAAATTGTTTTTGACTTCTATGGGTTTTTATTGGCAATAGATTAAGTATTGAACCAGACCGGACTACTACCTTGTAAATTATAGCTAACGTCAAAAAGTCTGCATTTTTATTGTAAAAAGAAAATAACAATTAATTTATTGCAATAACTATGTAATTACATAATAATTACATATGAATAGTATTTAAAAAATGCTGAAAATTGTTTTTGACTTCTATGGGTTCATATTGGCAATAGATAAAGTCTAGAACCAGACCAGACTACCACCTTATAAATCATAGCTAACATCAAAAAGTCTGGATTTTTATTGTAAAACGAAGATAACAATGAATTTATTGCAATAACTATGTAATTACATAATAATTACATATAAATAGTATTTAAAAAATGTTGAAAATTGTCTTTGACTTCTATGGGTTCATATTGGCGATAGATAAAGTCTAGAACCAGACCTGGCTACCACCTCATAAGTTATAGCTAATGTCAAAATACAATTATTCATTGTAATAACTATGTTATTAGATATATAACTATGTAGTTGCAGAATAATTACATTTGAACAGTGTTTAAAGAATGTTGTAAATTGTTTTAGACTTTTATGGATTCATGTTGCCACCTACCACCTTGTAAGTTATAGCTATCACCAAAAGTCTCTTTTTATTGTAAAAAATAAAATGCCAACTAATTCATAGTAATAACTATGTAATTAGATATATAACGGTATAGCTACATAATAATTACACTGAAATGGCATTTTTTAAATTGCTGGAAACTGTTTTGGATTACAAGTGTCCATATTGGCAATAGTCTTGAATTAGACCAGACTACCACCTTATAAATGATAGCTAATGTCAAAAAGTCTGCCTTTTTATTGTAAAAACAAAATAACTATTGATTTATTGTAATAACTGTAATAGCGTAATAATTGCATATGAATCGTATTTAAAAAATGTATATATATATATATATATATATATATATATATATATATATATATATATATATATATATATATATATATATTCCCGCTGTTGTCATTATTTCACTCATTCAATGAACCCCTCCGACCTAGTCGGGCTATAAGCAAGCCAGGCGTAACGATTTATAGAGCGGGCTTTCCGTCGTGCCGGGGCATCGCCCATCCCGTCTGGCTGTGCGCGGACGTGCGGTCGTATTTCTGGCTGTATGTTTATTCTCTCCGAGACAACAGAGTCATCAGTCACTGCTCTCCGAGGCTAATTTAGCGGAGGCCTTTTAAATGCTCTGACGCGGCTCACACCATTCATCAAAGCCGGGGCAGCGCTCGCTCGCTCGCCGACGCCAGAAGCCCTGATTACTGATCATCCGTCTGCCTGCGCCGGGCCAGGGCCGGGCTGGGCCGCAAACACAAAACACACCACCTATTTATGAGATCAGCACTCAGCGCGGGTCAGAGATATGGCCACGGTCCGCTGACCAGGGGCGAGGGTAACGAACCTGCGGAGAAATTAGAAAACGAGCTGTGCATATGGTCGTCTGTATAAAAAAAGAGATCATATTTTAATTACAGCACACGTTTCAGTTCAGTTCACGTATCTGTGCTCAACCCTTAGAAGTCACAGTCATGGCCAACGATAATCAGAGCACTGGGTATTCACTAGATACGTTTACATGCAGTCTGATAATCTGTTAATAATCCAACTAACAGCTCAATCCGAATAGAACACGTCCATGTATACACCTTAATCCCAATAGACTAGTCCGATTGAGGTCATTCCGATTACAACTTCTATCTGATTGAAGGAGATGGATAATCCCGTAAATAATCTATTCAATAGAAGAATAATACACTGTTAACCTGTGTAAAGTTTTATTGCATTACTTAAAATATTTTAGTATGTTCTACTATTTTGAAAGAATAACTGAGTACACTAATATTTTTAAGTTGAACAAACTTAAAACATTAGGTTTTAGCTTGGACCACGCCCCTGTAGCACCTTGCCAGATTCTCATTGGTCAGTTCAATCAAGGCTAGTTTGAGTTGTTTAGTGGAGCTTGTAAAGGTTTTGAAGTCTTTTTCTATTTTCACTGTGACATTTGGTGTTTTCTGAGTTTAACTTCTTTTCCTCGGACAGAAACTCTGTAGTGCTGGGATTTCTCTACAGTGGACATTTTCTCCATTGTTTTCTTTTCTTGAAGAACTACAGAGAACTACAATCAACCAAGCCGCCATCTTCCCTCTCTTTTTCACATTCTGGAACTTGGTAAGTTGTTCTGCAGTTGATGTTTATCTAAAGTTAAAAAATGTAATTTACTGTGTTTTTATCATTTCAATGTGTTTAAACTGTATTTAAGAATTATTGTAAGATAAACAGTATTCTAACTAGACCAATCAAAACCAGTCATCATCACTACTGAACCCTTCAAGAGTCAGGATCATCCTAGATGATCCCAGTGATGTAATTTTAAATTAAATCAAACTAAATGTAACTGCTGTCTGTGTTCTTTTGATGTAGTAAAACATCAGCTTTTTATGGAGACTAGTTTTAAGTTAACTTAATTCTGATTACAGGAAACTCAATGTTGAGTTGAATTAAATGGTCAGTAGGGTTAATAAGTATGTGAAGTATGTTTTCCTGAGTCCGCCATAATTTTAAAGCAGTTAAAAACACAAGCACGCTAAATTAAACCTCAGGTAACATGCCATTCTGCTGGTCTCACTCTGACTGGACTCGCCTCGCGCTTGTTTTCATGGTAAGCTGTAATTTTGGATCTGATTGCTTGTAGTGTGCATGGAAACCGAAATTTTCTTTAGATTGTAGAGTAGAGGGTAAACCCGGTTAAGTTGATTGTACTTAAAGAGTTTGAGTGATTGCCTTAAAATATTGAAGTAATACAAACTAGAGAAAATCAAATGGTTTGAGTAAAATCAACTTAAATGTCAAATAGACTGGAAGTAATCATTTAAGTTGAATACAATGAAATCTAAATTGTTTGTAATTAAAATATTTGGTAAAATCAACCCTACTGACCATTTAATTCAACTCAACATTGAGTTACCTGTAATCAGAATTAAGTTAACTTAAAACTAGTCTCCATAAAAAGCTGATGTTTTCCTACATCAAAAGAACACAGACAGCAGTTACATTTAGTTTGATTTTATTTAAAATTACATCACAGGGATCATCTAGGATGATTCTGACTCTTGAAGGGTTCAGTAGTGATGATGACTGGTTTTGATTGGTCTAGTTAAAATACTGTTTATCTTACAATAATTCTTAAATACAGTTTAAACACATTGAAATGATAAAAACACAGTAAATTACATTTTCTAACTTTAGATAAACATCAACTGCAGAACAACTTACCAAGTTCCAGAGAAAAAGAGAGGGAAGATGGCGGCTTGGTTAATTGTAGTCCTCTGTAGTTCTTCAAGAAAAGAAAACAATGGAGAAAATGTCCACTGTAGAGAAATCCAGCACTACAGAGTTTCTGTCCGAGGAAAAGAAGTTAAACACAGAAAACACCAAATCTCACAGTGAAAATAGAAAAAGACTTCAAAACCTTTACAAGCTCCACTAAACAACTCAAACTAGTCTTGATTGAACTGACCAATGAGAATCTGGCAAGGTGCTACAGGGGTGTGGTTCAAGCTAAAACCTGAGTTTTAAGTTCAACTTAAAAATATAAGCGTACTCAGTTATTCTTTCAAAATAGTAGAACATACTAAAACATTTTAAGTAATAAAATAAAACTTTTGTTTTTAAGCAATCAGTACACAAACTCTTTACACACAAACTAGTTAAAGGTTAACAGCGTAGAGTGAGCATATAAACACCTCAGTCTTAATCTAGAACCGGAAGGAATTCAATCAGATTGGAGAAAATCTCTGCATGTAAACGTAGCCACTGTTTCCTCACTGGAGCAACAGAAACGCTCACAATACTCTACAGTAGTACATCTTCAACCACGACCAGGCTTTTGTTGCAAGTAGAAGAGATGATTTATTGTGTGTACAGTCATTTTTCTTCGTGGAACCTTTTCTTGACATCAAAACCAAGAGAACAAAATGTCAGGAGTGCAGCTATCGATACAAAAAATCTGATGGAATCATGTGTGACTATGTCATTATGCATATATTTATATATATATATATATATATAAAACCATGTAATTACATAGTAATTACACTGTAACCGTAAAAGAAAACTCATGGTAACAGCTTTAGGCTTAACGGAAATGACATTTGGCAGGATACAACCTTCACTCGGCATACTGACAACGGATGGAGTCTAGAACCAGGCCTGTTGGTGTGTCTTGTTGTTTTCTTTTTTTCTTATTTAGCACTGAAAGAACGATTGAAAGAAAGATACACTGCCTCGATCCACTCTGAGGCGCCTCGGCACGTCTCGGCTGTGTCTCACATAACATCCAAATCCCAGCTACTGGAGTCAGCCGGCACATACTCACGGTACACAGTACATGAGGCAGAACCTGACAGTACAAACACATTTGTTCTTCGGAGCTGCGAAGTGAAGGAGATGAATGGGTTGACTCCTACAGCACGTCCTCGGTTTACTCGCTATGAAAAAGAAAGCCCGGCTGGAGAAACTGTCCCAACCCCTATCCAAAGAAGTATAGCACGTGTAAACCTAGGGCTGGGCGATAAAACGATAACGATAATTATCGCGAAATAACGTTTACTCGATAGAACTATAAGACGTAGTCGATAGAAAGTAGATAGAATTAAGTTCCGTCCATGTTTTGAGAGACAACATGAACAGCCAATGAGAATAAGAATAGCGCCGCTCCAAACTAATCAGGTGGCTGAACTAGAGTTCCAGCCAATTCATGTTTGGTTGAAGCTCTAATCTGGTTACTGCAGACACCACAGTCGAGCAGAGAGAATAAAATAAGAGAAAATAACAGAAAACATTAAACTACTACTGAAAGAAACATGATACACGTGTTAATAATCTATAAATAATCTATAAGATAAGATAAACAGGTAAACAGGTGCTGTCCTGCTGCTGTGTTGATGAAGCTCTATGTGATGTTTGATCTTCAAGGTCTCGTGTATAGCAGTTGTACTGTTGTGATCATCTCCACTGTGCAGAGCTGACAGAGCACCACACTGTTGTGTTTCTGTGTGAAACACTCTCACAACGTTAGATGTACGTGAGTGATTGTTTGTAGCTGCAGCTCGCGCTCCGGATAAATCCATGCTTTCAGTAGGTGTGGCCACCTTAGCGACGCATCAACGCACGTTATGCTAATCGATGTAATTTTGTAATCAATAAAAATTTAAAATGTATACTGTAGGAGTTCGAGTGAGAACGCTGAGGCAAAGTTAACCTTATAAGCAAACATTCCGAGTAGGAAACTTTATTTTCTACTGAAAACAGAATCACTAAACCAACAACTCTCCATTAGAGCCAACAGAGAGTCAACTCACCGCTATGAGTCCTTTCCTTAGCCCGAGCTTAAAGAACCAGCAACAGCCTGCTTAACACAGTTTCTGTGTGAATACTGTTCATACTAATACTGCCCTATATATATACTTCACTTCTCACTTAAAGTAAAAAGGCAATAGTGATTTGATTTATATCGTGATATATATCAATATCGACTGATATGAAAAATATATCGTGATAACATTTTTTCCAATATCGCCCAGCCCTATGTAAACCTATTCTCTAAACGACTATCTTGGTGGACCTTCGGTGGAGAAGATGAAGCGAGATCCAACGCTTCATTTGGAACCAAACTAAAGCCCGGCTGTCAGACGAAAGATATTTTACATGGCAACAATTGTGGCGCCTCACGAGGCAATAGGTCTGGTTAGTTCAGTGAGAATCAGTGTTCTCGGCTGCTCAACTCGAGTCGATATCGATTAGTCCGTTTCCCGGCGAACGCGTGAGTCGTAGAAATATCTGACAGAACAGAAACATACAGATACCGATCAGAGAACACTGATACGAGGCAACGAGGCGAGTCCGGTGCTTTGATAGATCACCATGGCGTCAGAAGACCTCCCAATATCTCGGCAACAAAACCAACCAGAGCCTTATTCCTGGACGGGGCAGCCAGCCATTGCTCTGACTGGCCCGTCAGATCCTATCATTAGTCTTCTCAACCACATCCCAAGTCCAGGCTTGGGTCTCATCACGTTGTGGACCTAAACCGCATTGAAGGACAATCCACAGCTTGGAGAATCTCCTCGCGCCAGGCCGTCTCAGCGTCTTGTTTTGTTTGGGTTTGTTGGTTTTTGTGGTTTCTGAGGAGATCTTCTCCCGCCGAGAGAACCTCCCGCAGTTCCGCGCCTCGTCCGCCTCCTTCAAATACAAGTGAGTCGTCTCGGCACCCATGCTGTCCGTGTCCTGGAACGAGCGGACGCTAGCGGCAGCGACGGGTCAGCAACCCGCGGCTAGGAGGAGAACATGTTACTGCTGTCGCTGTGGCCGTACAGGTCGGCCAGCTTCTTGAAGCGCGGCCCCCAGTCGCTCAGGTAGTCATAGCTCTGCTCCGAGTCCGTGCTGAGCGACTCCAGCGAGCTGAGGGACTCGGCCACCGAGCCGCTGCCCTCGAAGGCGTACGTCTGCAGGGAGTCGTAAGGGGGCGCCGAAGGGTCCACGTCCGCGTCCTTCAGCCGGTCCCATATAAAATCCCGGAAGATGCCGTTGTCGGGCGCCATCTTGTAGGGCGGCGGGCGCGAGCAGTACAGCGTGGGCACCTCCGGCGTCACGTCCCGCCGGGTCTTGCTGTCTCTGGACACGTTGAGGTTGCGCAGGGCCACCATGTCGAAGGCCTCCGTGTCCTCCTCGCCGCCGCCCTCGTCGTCGTAGCGGACGATGTTCTCGCGCACGTCCCGGTCTTCGTCCAGGATCAGGGGCTCCTTCTTTCGCCTTCGGACCGTCACGATCAGCAGCACCAGCACTGCAAACAGACAAAACAGCTGTTAGTAGTGGGCTCAGAACTCAGGACTGGATTTCTGATCTAGAACATGATCACCTAAGGTAACATGTTTTTGAATATCTGCTTATTAATAATTATTAAAGTGTTAATAAGTTTATATTGACACTGCAGGCAATTATGGTCTCACTTTATATTCAGCGTCTCTAAAAACTGTATAATAACTCTAATAACACATGTAGCTACCGATGATTACAGCAGCTATGAAACTGAATTGATTAGTATGGTGTAGGGCCTCCTTTGCGGCCAATACAGCGTCAGTTGGTCTTGGGAATGACGTATACAAGTCCTGCACAGTGGTCAGAGGGATTTTAAGCCATTCTTCTTGCAGGACAGTGGTCAGGTCACTACGTGATGCTGGTGGAGGAAAACGTTTCCTGACTCGCTCCTCCAAAACACCCCAAAGTGGCTCCATAATATTTAGATCTGGTGACTGTGCAGGCCATGGAAGATGTTCAACTCCACTTTCATGTTCATCAAACCAATCTTTCTCCAGTCTTGCTGTGTGTATTGGTGCATTGTCATCCTGATACACGGCACCACCTTCAGGATACAATGTTTGAACCATTGGATGCTCATGGTCCTCCAGAATGGTTCGGTAGTTCTTGGCAGTGATGCGCTCATCTAGCACAAGTATTGGGCCAAGGGAAACCCATGATATGGCAGCCTTAACCATCACTGATCCACCCCCATGCTCCACTCTGGGCATGCAACAGTCTGGGTGGTTCGCTTCTTTGGGGCTTCTCCACACTGTAACTCTCCCGGATGTGGGGAAAACAGTAAAGGTGGATCATCAGAGAACAATACATGGTTCACATTGTCCACAGCCCAAGATTTGAGCTCCTTGCACCATTGAAACCGACGTTTGGCACGAGTGACCAAAGGTTTGGCTATAGCAGCCCGGCCATGTATACTGACCCTGTGGAGCTCCTGAAGGACAGTTCTGGTGAAACAGGAAGCTGAGGTCCACATTTAATTCTGCCGTGATTTGGGCAGTCGAGGTTTTATGTTTTTGAATACAATCCGGGTTAGAACCCAACATCCCTTTCAGACAGCTTCCTCTCGCGTCCACAGTTAATCCTGTTGGATGTGGCTCGTCCTTCTTGGTGGTATGCTGACCACTACACCACTGTGCTGACCACTACACCAATTCATTAAAATAAAATGTACATACTCAATTATGTTTAGAGGGGAACTATATTTTTAATATTCTAATAAATATATAGGAATCAATGAATAAACAAAAAATAACAAAGTTTTAATATGAAAACAACAATGTGCTGGCCAATATATTAGAAACCCCTGCCTTCAACTGTCACCCTGCTGGATATAATAAGACTTCAGCTTGTCTTTTTCCAGACATAGTTTGTCTTACTCATTCCCAAGCCCTTCATCAGTGGTCAGTTTCTGACCACACAACCACTATTGGCGGGTTATTTTTGGCTGGTGGCCCCAGATGAACCAGCATCTCACACACACACACTACCAGGCCACTACATCACAGGTGGTCACTGCTGGGGTGAGAATGGTCAGCACCCAATTAATATCTGGTCAGTGGTGGTCCAGTGGTGGTCCTTTTCCATTGCAACAACATAAAAAGGTGACTGGAGTCATTGGAAACCTACGAGCTGCTCTTAAACGCTAGCGATCTAATGACTAATGCATGTGGGGGAAGGTGCCGGAAATAAATTGGCAATCAGATACAATTCAGAGCAGCCGTGTGGGGGGTCGCACTGCGCTTTTTTTATTGGGGTCCACTCTGTTTTTGGAATGCGGCTTCTGTCTTTGTTTCATTGTCTCTCTGTTGCTAAGCAACAACGGCATAGTGTCTGTCAATCAGCTGCGCAAGACGGCTCAGTGGAAAAGTAGAAAACTCCGTCACACCCTTTTAACGGTGATCTACTAGAGCAGAGGGTCCCAAACTCTTTTCAACGGGGGCCAGACTGAACAACATCAAAATAGCTAAGGGCCGAACTCTCTTTCCTCTTTCTACACCAACATACTAACCACTACACCACCGCACTAACCACTACACCAACATACTAACCACTACACCACCATACTGACCACTACACCACCATACTAACCACTACACCACCGTACTAACCACTACACCAACATACTAACCACTACACCACCATACTAACCACTACACCACCGTACTAACCACTACACCACCATACTAACCACTACACCACCATACTAACCACTACACCACCATACTAACCACTACACCAACATACTAACCACTACACCACCTTACTGACCACTACACCACCATACTAACCACTACACCACCGTACTAACCACTACACCACCATACTAACCACTACACCACCATACTAACCACTACACCACCGTACTAACCACTACACCACCATACTAACCACTACACCACCATACTAACCACTACACCAACATACTAACCACTACACCAACATTCTAACCACTACACCACCGTACTAACCACTACACCACCATACTAACCACTACACCACCGTACTAACCACTACACCACCATACTAACCACTACACCACCTTACTAACCACTACACCACCTTACTAACCACTACAACACCATACTAACCACTACACCACCGTGCTAACCACTACACCACTGTACTAACCACTACACCACCGTACTAACCACTACACCACCATACTAACCACTACACCACCGTACTAACCACTACACCAACATACTAACCACTACACCAACATACTAACCACTACACCACAGTACTAACCACTACACCACCATACTAACCACAACACCAACATACTAACCACTACACCACCGTACTAACCACTACACCACCATACTAACCACTACACCACCATACTGACCACTACACCACCGTACTAACCACTACACCAACATACTAACCACTACACCAACATACTAACCACTACACCACAGTACTAACCACTACACCACCATACTAACCACAACACCAACATACTAACCACTACACCACCGTACTAACCACTACACCAACATACTAACCACTACACCAACATACTAACCACTACACCACAGTACTAACCACTACACCACCGTACTAACCACTACACCACCATACTGACCACTACACCACCATACTAACCACTACACCACCATACTAACCACTACACCACCGTACTAACCACTACACCACCGTACTAATCACTTCACCACCGTACTAACCAGTCACACTCCAGCCTGACAGTGTTTTAAAAACGATTGAAAGTGATTTAGATTAGTGAACTCAAGCCAGTCAGGGATGCTGTAGGTCCACCTTCCTTCTGATACATCTGATCAGGACAGAAGAATGGTAGCTCAGTCAACGTGACCCTCATCCTCAGAGATAACAAGAGACATCACGCCTTTAAAATTTTACTACATTGTCCCTGGTATGTGGTCCAACGGGCCCTGCACGGCGTTTCAGGGATGCAATCCAGTTATCACGGATCAGATATAACAGAAAGGAGCTAGACAGCGTTCCACTGGAACATAATAATTACGTGATGAAGTTGTAACTATACTTAGAAGCGATCGATACGGCACCTTCTGTCAAGCGACAGAAGACAAATCGGGAGGCTTTTAGCTGCTGAACCCATTAAAAAAAGAAAAAACAAGTATTTATGACTCTGAGATAAAGCCGGGGGTAAGTACAGAATCAGCGAGCATGTGGGAGATGGTATCTCCGCCATATTTATGACACTGCACCAAAACACTATCCCATTGGGTAATGTACCGGAGAGCCTTTCCATTACTTCCGAGCTGGAATGCCGTGTAGCACCTATAAGATAACCGCTATTATCTCTGCAGTTCAATTAAGCCAGATCAGGTACATTAGCTTTATCAATATATGCATCAGATTGGCCTGCAGCGCCTTCGGCAGCGTGGCTGACACATTCCGAGTAGGAGGTGTTTTATCATGTGGGGTGCAGGGCCAGAGCCGGTTAAGGAGTTCATCAGATTTAATCTCCTTAATACATGCTTTAGTCAATTACCGTAAACTACCGCACACATATAAGCACGAGGAGGGAGACATACCTGCAGCTTTCGTGAACATAAACAGCCTTTTTTTTAAACCTTCGATATATTTAACCACAATATTTACATATACGTTCATCAAAGTATCTTATAAAGAGCAGCTTCAACTAGAAACGTGAAGGAAATGAAGAATGGTGGCACATAAATGACAAATAGAGGAGTGCGGTTTAGTATGTCTGTGGATTAGTGTTTGGGAATCTGCCCTGAGTGAGTACAGGCAGTAGGGTTAAATGAAACTATGGCTGTGTCACAAACCCTAGTGAGTGTGTAGGTAGGCTGTCTAGGTAGCAGCTGTGTAAGTAGCAGCGTTCTCTCCTCATCTCTCCTCATAAAACAGATTACTGAGACGCTCTAGTTAGAGAGAGACTGCGTCACGGCTTGTTCCAGCACTGCAGCAAGTCACCGGTGGTTTAGCTGGTTGCTAAGTTACCAGCCGGCATCCAAAACAATAGCCCGAGGCTTAAAAATCTGCTAGCATAAATGCTAATGTCTGGAGTATAAAAGTGTAAACGGTGAAGGACTCGTTACAGAGTTGATAATTAAATACTGTTTTGTGTGATTATATGACCAGAAACACATTAAAACTCCAGAGAGAATCAAAATAACTCACATTTTAAAACCACTTCACTGCTCCTAGATTAGCCTGTGTTGCATCATGGGATTGTCTTAGCGGCTGAGGAAGAGTTCGATGCTTTCTTAAAATCAGGTCTAAATAAGGTTCCTCAGTAGACAGTATGTTTAAGGTACGTAAGAATTGGGACAGTCTACACGTAGGGATCGCATACTGGCTGTGTCTCAAATCCTACTGAGCTCCTACATAGGCAGCCTTTTACGTCATAGTATGAGCTCCCGACATGTAGACTGTCCCAAGGATAGTCTGCGCCCCTGCACAAAGAGTTGCCCAGGGATAACCTCCCCCAACCCATGCCCCTGGTGATCAAGGGCCCTCTAATGGTATGCCCTGCTCTTCTCTAGGGCCCCCTGGTAGGGGCTCTCATAACCAGGGCCCTCTAAAATTATGCCCCCCTTATTCCTAGGACCCCTAATAGACAGAAGTCGAAGTCAGAGCAGTACCACATCGCCTCGTCCATTTTCATAAGGGGCCCAAAAGCATGGCTAGGGCCCCCAAAAGCATGGCTAGGGCACCCAAAAGCATGGCTAGGGCCCCCAATAGACCCTGGGGTCAAAGTCCCTAAAAGTCAGAGGATCCTTAAAATGGAGGGCCCTCGGAAATAAAAATATATTGTATCATAAATAATGATAGGCATCGCAAAATGTTTTGGGTGCTGGCCCGGTCAGTAATCCAGCCATGCCTAGCTCAGGGGCACTTCAGTCGTGGCTTGCTGGTCCCAGACATCGAACCGGTGACCTTCCGGTCACAAGACCGGATCCCTAACCTTCAGGTCACGACTACCCTGAAATTTGATTTTAAATGTAGAACTAGAGTAAGCCACATGTGTTTCTGTTCTATTCTGACTCCCAGCTTTTGCTTTTAAAAAAAAATAATTTCACACCAAATTGCTATAAATGGGTTTGTTTACATGATAAGTATTTAACCACTTGCTTCTAAAATGTTTCACTTGTCAGGATTTCTTTTTTTTAATTCGTGCAGTGTGTTTATCTGCACGGCGTATCAGACATACATGCACACGCGTCTGTTTTCCTGAACGATTACTGACCTGGCGAGGACCCTGGTCACTGTAAGTACACACACAAACACAAACGCACTTAAAGCTGTCCTGCTCGCCGTTGGTCCTGCGGAGATTTAAGCCCTCAGAGGCCCTCGCGTCTCCTCAGTCTGTGTACTGTCGTGCCGGCATGTAGTTAAACCAGCAGCGATAAACCGGCGCGCGCAGTAACGCGGAGATTTAGAGGCGGAAATGTGCTGTAAATATGAGGCTCCAGCGGTCACCCTGCCTTCCCCCACTCTCCCACGGACGGCTTAGCCCGCGCCGGCCAGCACTAAATCCTTTTTTATGAGTTCGGCATATGCCTACTGTATCTGCGAAATAAGGCAGGATTATACATCAGTGGAGGAAAAAAACACCAGCCTGACCTGAAAGCACGGGTCATACGCATGATCCCAAATGATAAACAACAGCTTGTGCTATAAAAGGGTCCATAGAGTCCCTTCATTATTACGGGGGACGGGCGCGGCGGCAGCAAAGAGGACAAATATATGTTCACATATTTTTTGTGTTTGTTGAAGAGCTTGTCTGCACACAAGCAGTGCTATAAAACATGTGATGAATGGAGGATCGCTACAAGGCGTGTAGGGTTATCGCGCTTCCTCCCACGTGGAAGCTCGGGGCCGGCGGGTTTTGTCCACGATGTATTCCGAATAGTTTGCTCGTTATGTATGTAACAAGCATTCATGTTTCCAACAAACTTCCAAAGCTCCGAAGATATTCCAAAGATTGGGCAACTAGTTTCCTTCTCTTCTCAAAACCAGGCTGTGCCAGGGAGTCGTCCCCTGGGCACCAGTGAGAGCCACCGTGGCAGCAGGAACCCGTCAGCCACGAGAGACGGCAGCAGGAGATCGACAGCCGCCAGAGATGGTGGGAGAAACCCAACAGCCACGAAAGACAGTAGGAGAAACCCGTCAGACATGAGAATTGGCCGGAGGACATGGACAGCCTCAAGAGATGGCAGGAGAAATGTGGCAGCCATGCGAGACGGCGGGAGGAGTCTGTCAGCCACGAGAGTTGGCGGGAGGAGATGGACAGCCTCAAGAGATGGCAGGAGGAACCTATCAGTGATGAGAGTTGGTAGGAGGAACCTGCCAGCCACGAAAGACAGTGGAAGAAGATCAACGGCTGCCAAAGATGGTGGGAGGAGCCCAACAGTCATGAGAGACAATATTAGACGTTCGAGAGCCACAAGTTCGAGAGGTGGTAAAAGGAACCTCTTTAGCCACAAGAGACAGCGACAAGAGATCGACAGCCGCCAGAGATGGTGGGAGAAACACAACAGCCATGAAAGACAGCAGGAGGAACCCGTCAGCCACGAGAATTGGCCGGAAGAGATGGACAGCCTCAAGACATGGCAGGAGGAACCCGTCAGCCACGCGAGACAGTGAGAGGAGTCTGTCAGCCACGAGAGTTGGTGGGTGGAGATGGACAGCCTCAAGAGATGGCGGGTGGAGCCTGTCAGTCTCAAGAGATAGCAGGAGGAACCCATCCACCATGAGAGACGGCAGGAGGAACCTGAGATGAACAGCCTCAAGAGATTGCAGGAGGAACCTACCACTCTCAAGAGATGTCAGGAGGAACAGCCAAGAGAGATGACGGAAGACGATCGAAAGCTGCCAGAGATGGTGGAACAATCCCTTCAGCCTCAAGAGACAGCGGAAGGAGATCGACACCCTCAAGAGATGGCAGAAGGATGACGAGAGCTGCGAGTGGCATGAGGATTTGGAGTGAGGCCCCTGCACTGTGCCTGATGTTCGGTTCCTGGTGGCTGCTTTACGGAGTGTGGGCAGTGATGGGCAGGCACAGCAGTGAGCACCCTTCCTCTCTTGCTTCAGGTGTGGGTGCTGCCTTTATTGGGAGCCAGGTGATCGTGGTTTGGCAGCGTGGGCGCCTTTACGAAGGACCAGAGAGAGGAGAGGGAACGAGCTTGTCAGTGGCCTCACTGCAGAAACGCGCAACACTTGCGTGGCAGTAGGCAACTCGTAGAGTTCGGGCACCACCACCTCTCGCATTGCTGCAGTAGACTTTCTTCAACACTGACAGCAGAAACAGTAGCTAATCCAGGACCACGGTTCCAACCAACCAGAAAGCAGCCCTAACTCTAGGTGATTCAGGGTTAGCTTCCTAAATTCAATCATACCCCCCCAGAAGCATATCTAGTTGGCAGTTCTATGCAGACCAGCTAAAGCCTTACTAACCCGAAGGTTCCTTGAGTGACCAAACCGAGGAACCTTCTGCACTGCAGCTTGCTGAGGCAGGTACATCCAGCTCTCAGCGTTGTTCATTATCCTCACATAAGATATCGCACTGCAGACACAACACTCGCCCCACAGAGCTAGCTCCATTTCTCCAGGGCTTTCTGTCCCGGGCCAACAGATAGCAGAGCAGTACAGCTGCCTGGCTGCATGTCCTAGCACAGAGGAAGAGAAGCTGATAAAGAGAGTGAGAGAGAGAGAGAAAAGGGCAAGGCTAAAGAGAAGGCGAGGCGGGGGGGAGGGTTGTGTATGTGTGTGTGGGAAGCGGAGTAAACATCTAATGATCCGTCCATCAGCCTGCCATGGAGAGTGTGAAATATGGCGCCACGCTTTCATACTTCATCCTTAGGCATGGTGTAGATTCCCAGGGCCAAACAGGCTTAGAGAGCCAGAGACCGGCCCTGAGGAAGCTGCACGTACCACTACACCACCGTACTAACCACTACAACACCGTACTAACCACTACACCACCTTACTAACCACTACACCACCGTACTAACCACTACACCACCGTACTAACCACTACACCACCGTACTAACCACTACACCACCATACTAACCACTACACCACCATACTAACCACTACACCACCGTACTGACCACTACACCACCGTGCTGACCACTACACCATCGTACTAACCACTACACCACCGTACTAACCACTACACCACCGTACTAACCACTACACCACCGTACTAACCACTACACCACCGTACTGACCACTACACCACCGTGCTAACCACTACACCATCATACTAACCACTACACCACCATACTGACCACTACACCACCGTACTGACCACTACACCACCGTACTAACCACTACACCACCATACTAACCACTACACCACCATACTAACCACTACACCACCGTACTAACCACTACACCACCGTACTAACCACTACACCACCTTACTAACCACTACACCACCATACTGACCACTACACCACCATACTGACCATTACACCTCCTTACTAACCACTACACCACCGTACTAACCACTACACCACCATACTAACCACTACACCACCGTACTAGCCACTACATCACCGTACTAACCACTACACCACCATACTAACCACTACACCACCATACTAACCACTACACCACCGTACTGACCACTACACCACCGTACTGACCACTACACCACCGTACTAACCGCTACACCACCGTACTAATCACTACACCACCGTACTAACCACTACACCACCATACTAACCACTACACCACCATACTAACCACTACACCACCGTACTAATCACTACACCACCGTACTAATCACTACACCACCGTACTAACCACTACACCACCGTACTAATCACTACACCACCGTACTAATCACTACACCACCATACTAACCACTACACCACCGTACTAATCACTACACCACCATACTAACCACTACACCACCATACTAACCACTACACCACCGTACTGACCACTACACCACCGTACTGACCACTACACCACCGTACTAACCGCTACACCACCGTACTAATCACTACACCACCGTACTAACCACTACACCACCATACTAACCACTACACCACCATACTAACCACTACAACACCATACTAACCACTACACCACCGTACTAATCACTACACCACCGTACTAACCACTACACCACCATACTAACCACTACACCACCGTACTAACCACTACACCACCGTACTAACCACTACACCACCATACTAACCACTACACCACCATACTAACCACTACACCACCGTACTGACCACTACACCACCGTGCTAACCACTACACCATCATACTAACCACTACACCACCATACTGACCACTACACCACCGTACTGACCACTACACCACCGTACTAACCACTACACCACCGTACTAACCACTACACCACCGTACTAACCACTACACCACCTTACTAACCACTACACCACCATACTGACCACTACACCACCTTACTGACCATTACACCTCCTTACTAACCACTACACCACCGTACTAACCACTACACCACCGTACTAACCACTACACCACCGTACTAACCACTACACCACCATACTAACCACTACACCACCATACTGACCACTACACCACCGTACTGACCACTACACCACCGTACTAACCGCTACACCACCGTACTAATCACTACACCACCGTACTGACCACTACACCACCATACTAACCACTACACCACCATACTAACCACTACACCACCGTACTAATCACTACACCACCGTACTAACCACTACACCACCATACTAACCACTACACCACCGTACTAATCACTACACCACCGTACTAATCACTACACCACCGTACTAACCACTACACCACCATACTAACCACTACACCACCATACTAACCACTACACCACCGTACGAACCACTACACCACCGTACTAACCACTACACCACCATACTAACCACTACACCACCATACTAACCACTACACCACCGTACTGACCACTACACCACCGTACTAACCACTACACCACCGTACTAACCACTACACCACCATACTGACCACTACACCACCTTACTAACCACTACACCACCATACTGCCCACTACACCACCATACTAACCACTACACCACCATACTAACCACTACACCACCGTAATAACCACTACACCACCATACTAACCACTACACCACCGTACTAACCACTACACCACCATACTAACCACTACACCACCGTACTAACCACTACACCACCATACTAACCACTACACCACCATACTGACCACTACACCACTATACTAACCACTACACCACCGTACTGACAACTACACCACCGTACTAACCACTACACCACCATACTAACCACTACACCACCATACTAACCACTACACCACCATACTGACCACTACACCACCATACTGACCACTACACCACCATACTAACCACTACACCACCATACTGACCACTACACGACTGTACTAACCACTACACCACCATACTAACCACTACACCACCGTACTGACCACTACACCACCGTACTAACCACTACACCACCATACTAACCACTACACCACCATACTGACCACTACACCACTATACTAACCACTACACCACCGTACTGACGACTACACCACCATACTAACCACTACAACACCATACTAACCACTACACCACCATACTAACCACTACACCACCGTACTAACCACTACACCACCGTACTAACCACTACACCACCATACTAACCACTACACCACCATACTGACCAGTACACCACCGTACTGACCACTACACCACCGTACTAACCACTACACCACCATACTAACCACTACACCACCGTACTAACCACTACACCACCATACTGACCACTACACCACCTTACTAACCACTACACCACCATACTAACCACTACACCACCATACTAACCACTACACCACCGTACTAACCACTACACCACCATACTAACCACTACACCACCATACTGACCACTACACCACCGTACTAATCACTACACCACCGTACTAACCACTACACCACCGTACTAACCGCTACACCACCGTACTAACCACTACACCACCGTACTAACCACTACACCACCATACTGACCACTACACCACCGTACTAACCACTACACCACCATACTGACCACTACACCACCGTACTAACCACTACACCACCATACTAACCACTACACCACCGTACTAATCACTACACCACCGTACTAATCACTACACCACCGTACTAACCACTACACCACCGTACTAATCACTACACCACCGTACTAACCACTACACCACCATACTAACCACTACACCACCATACTGACCACTACACCACCATACTAACCACTACACCACCATACTAACCACTACACCACCATACTAACCACTACACCACCGTACTAACCACTACAACACCGTACTAACTACTACACCACCGTACTAACCACTACACCACCGTACTAACCACTACACCACCATACTGACCACTACACCACCGTACTAACCACTACACCACCGTACTGACCACTACACCACCGTACTAACCACTACACCACCATACTAACCACTACACCACCGTACTAATCACTACACCACCGTACTAATCACTACACCACCGTACTAACCACTACACCACCGTACTAATCACTACACCACCGTACTAACCACTACACCACCATACTAACCACTACACCACCATACTAACCACTACACCACCATACTGACCACTACACCACCATACTAACCACTACACCACCATACTAACCACTACACCACCATACTAACCACTACACCACCGTACTAACCACTACACCACCATACTGACCACTACACCACCATACTAACCACTACACCACCGTACTAACCACTACACCACCATACTAACCACTACACCACCATACTAACCACTACACCACCATACTGACCACTACACCACCATACTAACCACTACACCACCGTACTAATCACTACACCACCGTACTAATCACTACACCACCGTGTTGCTGATAACAGAACTTCCTCTAAATCTTACACGCTGCTTCTTTAAGTGTGTGGCTGGATATTAGAAAACACCACAGATCTGCAGAGAGACTCCAAAAGATGTGCTGCCAGTTTTCTTTTAAGCAGTTATCTGACATCAAATATCTTTCTGATGCCGCTCCAGACGCACCGGTCGGAACATATGCTAACCTTTGTGTCCCTTAAAGCATTTAAGGCCTTCCGGTAAAAGACAAGTTTAAGAAAAAAACAGTTTTCCTCGAAACTTAATCCGGCCTCTTTCCGTAACTCGTTAAAGGAAATGCAAGCTTGCACCCCATCAATGTGCATTACTTCACTAAAACAGTCTGAGAGGGAAAAAAAAACTCCACTCTCACCACTTGCCAAACATCTCTCCGGGCGCGGAGGCTCGCTCGGCCCTCCCCTCCCTCCCTCCCTCTCTCGGCCGGCGTGCGATCATGGCGGGTGTTATATAGACTTTCTGCACGGACTGTACAGTTACTGACCGTTCCCACTTAAAGACGTGATCCAGCTTTGCGGCGGCTCTGACACAAGATGGATGTTCGGCGGGGAGCGGTGGATCAATTTAACATTATCCCCAATTTGCCGTAATTGGATTGAGAAAACAATCCATCATGCAGAATCAATTAAACAACAAGTGGGATATTTTTTTTTTTTTTTGGCGGGGGGGCCTCGTCCTCATCGACCCCATAAAAAAAAGAATGAGCCGGATTATGGGCCGCCGCTCTCTGCGCGGGGGGTTCGGCACTGGCCGCTGTAACCCCGGGGGCAGCGGCTGCTAATGGAGATGCAGCAGGAGATACGCTCTGTCTGCCCGTGGACGTTTATACGAGCGCACTAGAGCTGGCGGTGGTTTACGGCGCCCGCCTGCCAGCGGCTTCGCAGAGCTGCTGCATTAGCCGCTAAATAAATTGCCGTTTACTGCGGAGCAGGCGAGCGCATGCTAGATAAGGATATATTCACTGTTAGCGCAGGTCTGGGAATAAGGATAGCCCTTGGACCTAGTCTGGACTGGCCCGACACAATTGGCCGGACACCAAGCCATCCCTCTGGAGTGTTCTTCACCGGTCACTTTATTCAGGCTGCAATGAATCAACAGCATGCTAGCCTGTTAGCATGCTGCCGTACAGATGATATAATATAAAAGCAGAAAATGTTAATATGCCGTTATTTTATATTTTGAAAACTTAAAAAAAAATGTTTGGACGGACTTCCAAGTGTAAATCCTCTTGTTAGGCTATAATTGATTTCCACTGGTCAGGCTCAAGAACTGTCATTAGCGATTAGCTCCAATTCCAGGGGCAGCCCTGTGACCGGAAGGTCACCGGTTCAATCCCATGGACCAACAGCACATGACTAAAGTGCCCTTTGGCAAGGAACCTAACCCCCAACTGCTCCCTGGGTACTGTGAATAGGGCTGCCTAGTGCTTTGGGCAAATGTGCTTACTGCCCCTAGTGTGTATGTTCACTAGTGTGTGTATATGTATGTGGGTGTTTCACTGCCCCCTAGCGTGTATGGTCTCTAATGTGTGTGTATATGTGGGTGTTTCACTGCCCCCTAGTGTGTGTGTTCACTAGTGTATGTGTATATATGGGTGTTTCACTGCCCCCTAGTGTATTTGTGTTTAATAATGTGTGTGTATGTGGGTGTTTCACTGGCCCCTAGTGTGTATGTTCACTAAAGTGTGTGTATATGTGTGGGTTTCACCACCCCTAATGTGTATGTTCACTAGTGTGTGTGTACATGTGGGTGTTTCACTGCTCCCTAGTGTGCATGTTCTCTAGTGTATGTATATGTGGGTGTTTCACTGCCCCCCTAGTGTGTATGTTCACTAGTGTGTGTGTGTATATGGGGGTGTTTTACTGCCCCTAGTGTGTATGTTCACTAGTGTGTGTGTGTATGGGGGTGTTTTACTGCCCCTAATGTGTATGTTCACTAGTGTGTGTATATGTGGGTGTTTCACTGCCCCCTAGTGTGCATGTTCTCTAGTGTATGTATATGTGGGTGTTTCATTGCCCCCTAGTGTGCATGTTCTCTAGTGCGTGTATATGGGGGTGTTTCACTGCCCACTAGTTTGTCTGTTCACTAGT